>MU186194.1:0-23385 GCA_016904865.1 Pissodes strobi | reverse complement strand
CCAACCGTGTTTACCAATATTTCAATCAAATTTTGTTCTTAAATATATATAGGTATTTAATAATTACTCTTTCTTCAGAAAATAAGTATAACTATGCTTAAAAATTTACAATTAACAGAAAAATACAAAATAGGCACTTTTGCCGGTTTTCCGACACTCGGAACAGTTTTCGGCCAAAATTTTACCTATTTTCGACCGATATGTCCTATTTTCATCCAAATAATTTCTTACCATTTTTCGGCCATTAAGTTTTTTGCTTGCACGTTATTATGTTTTATTATAAAACTTTATTATTTTTACCTACTAAAAAAAAATCGCTTCGCTTAAAAATTTATTTTTATTTTATTTATAAACTGATTATCAAAAATAGTTTTTTCTTAATTAAATGCTTTTAAAGTAATTATAAGATTGCAAAAGTTAACCAAGCATAAGGATAAAAGTCGAACATATATTAAAAATTAAAAAAACAACAAAATATCTCTTTAAATCTAGCAGGAACAAAAATTATTATTCTATAGATTTTTGGTATGAAGGTATCTTACAAACAACTTATCCCAACAACAAAAGTCAATTATTAAACATAGGAAACAACTCCGAAAATTTAGAAATGTGACGTAAAAAAATTGTAACTATAAAATAGTTACAATTCTTTCTGACCATAGTTTTCCACTCTGTCTTCATAGGTTTAAACACGCTGACATCTGCGGGTTGCAAGATGTGCGTTGTATTAGATGGAAGTCCATATAATATGATACCATACCATTTTGTTCACATAATTCACTTAGAGCCATGGTCATGTGGGATCGGTGACCATCTATAAAAAGGATAACAGGTTTCTTTACTTCATTCTGTAATAACCATTTGGAAAAATCGTTTGCGATGTACTCATAGAACACGTCCGATTTCATCCATCCTGAATCGGATCGACCGAATACCCAATTTTCTGGCATAGTATTTACTAACTGCCTGGGTGGCCTTAGGTAAGGGAATATTACTAAAGGCGGACAAAGTTTTCCGTACGCACTGAAAACGATTAGTACCGTAAGGTTTTCTTTTTCTTGTCCTTTCTTAATCTGGTAAAGATTTTTCCAGCCTCTTGGTGCCAAGACTTTGCCGGTCTTGGGGCACATAGAAAAACCTGATCCGTCGCCGTTAAATACACGACTTGGATTGTCAAATATTTCCAAACAATTATGGACAATTAAAAAGTTGTTTAGTTCTCTAAACCACAACCTTATAGATTCTTCCGTAATAACAGCTCTTGCTTTGTTTATTGATTCGGCTTCCCGCAAGGATATTTTTGGGTACCGCCTTAAAAAGTTAGCATACCATCGTTCACAGGGCCTGCCGTTTTTAAAAAGGTCTTATTTTTTGAAACCCTTAATAATGCATTCTCGACGGAAAACCACATTTTGCCATAGTTAGGATCCATTCAACAATTTTTTTTCCACTTCGTTGGACAGTAGTGGTAGTGGTTCCTGTCCAGTTTTTCCGGATATTTTGGGAACTCTTCCTTTAAGGTGATCATGAAGTGTACTTCTTGGAACCTCATACAGCCTACTTGTTTCCCTTAAGCTGGTTCTCGCATATTTCACGTATGGTCAGAATTAACTTTTCTTCCTCATATATAAAGAAGCGCCTTTTTTCCTTCACTACACGACCTGCGCGATCTTTCCTTCTATTCATAATTTTTCTGTTTGGCATCTGTAATAAAAGGCTTGCTTACAAAAATTTAAAATAAAGGCCTTTTTATTTTTTTGTAATTTAACGCTGCCGTAAACTAGATTCTCATCAACCTGTTTTCGGCATGTATTTTACCCTAACATATTTAAATTTATAAAATGGAAAAAAGCGGCCGATAACTGGATATTAGTTAGAGAGAATGCTACCGAATAATGTGTTAGACAGAGCAGTAGTCATTGCAGAACCGTATAGATAGAGAGAGGAAAAAAACATTGTAATGATATGACTAGATTTCGGTCACCCTGGCCGAAAACTAGAAAAGATGTAAAATAATATATCCGGTTATCGGCCATCTAACCAAATTATTATAAAAGTTACAAAACGACCCTTTTATGGTAAAAATGTGTAGATTGAACCCTAATTAAATAATATATGAAAAAGCCTTAGTATTAGATAATAATTGAAGGAGATACTTACTATATTTTACTACTAACAGCGAAGCACCATTTTGCACCGCCGATTTCCCGCTATTTTAAACTGTCGCTAGTAGTTTTTTAAATACCCGCTAGGAGCTTAGAAGTCTAATTTAGGGCTGGGATGCTTAATCGATAATGAATTTCTCGATATTATCTCCTATGTCCGAAATTAGCCTTATTTTTTGCGAATTTATTTCGCAATGGCCGAAAAGTGGTTGTGGCCGGCTAACCGGCACAATTACCCTACACCAATTTTGAGCCTTCACGCATGCGTAAGTGCTAATTCATATATTTTCACAGTTGTTTTATTGTTGTTTTTTCTTGATTTTGGGCATTCCTTGGGTTAGTTTTGTTTGGTAGCTCCCCCGAAGCGAGCGGAGGGCCATGCGTGAAGTGAAATATTAGAACGATAACACTGCGTAGGTCCGAAGGTAGAAAATTTCGTGTGCGTAGACGTGAGTCGAGTCATGTTGGAATAAAACGGAGATACGACGATTTCTCGAGCCGAAATATTTATTTTAGAGTATTTTTTGGTAGTTTTGGTACAAAATTTTTATAGCCGTGGTAATTTTGAATTCTGCTAACAGATTACAGAAAAAATACATTTTTGCTACAGTGGCTTTATACAGGATAAAAGCCACTGTAATTTTTGCTATTTTTGAAGTTATGAGGTTTTATTGTGTCGCCATCGATATACCTAATTTATTGATTGCGCAGTTATGTTTTGTATTTATACGTTTTTCTATGGTTAATGCATTTACAAATGTTAATTTTAGTTCATCCCATCTCAAATTTATTACCTACCTGTAGGATATTATAAATATGTTACAGGTATTTGATAACCTTACCCTTATTAATTATTAAGTATATATTTTGTCTACTAGTATTAGTTATCCTAGTTATCCACGATTGTATTATAATGTTAAATTTATTACTTAGTGTTATGTTTTAAAATATGTATTATTTTTAACATTTTTTTAGTTGCTCTCCGTCCATAACAAATAAATTGTGCTTTAAAATGCTTAGGTAGCTTTGTAATAAATATTTTTATACTAACCAATGTATTACATACATACAAAAAATGTAAAGAATTGTAATAAATGAGTTTTTGTAAATGGTGTGAATTGTTTTACCTAGTTTCGCTAAAAAGAGTTCAAGTATAGCTATTGTTTAGGTGAACCTTGAAATTCTTTAATTCATATGGATAATTTGGAAGGTTATTACCATCGTATTATTTAATAGTAAACCTGACTAATGAAAGAGAGTGCTAATATATTCAAAATATGAAAAATGGCTTAATTGTTTTTTAATTAAATGAAAATGGACAAAGCAAAATGAACGGATAGCCTACAAACATATAATCATCCTTAGTGATTTCTTCGTCGACTAATTTATTGTTAAAAAATAGCTAGGTACAGCTAAACATTAGGTTTTGAGATACTACATGCAGGGTGTTTCAAAGGTAAGGTAAAATATTTAATTCTTGGGTTCATCCTAAGAAAAAAAACCTCATTTGTATATCCTAAATGTTGAGATACAGCGTGGTAAAGTTTTCAAAAAATTATCTTCTTTTTATATCTATGATACCACTAGATATTTTAATGAAATTTGATACACAGCATTAAGAGGCATTTTGTGATATACCAACGTTTTTCTTTATTTCTTCCAGTGGAGTTCGTGCGGGATTCGGACTAAAAATTTTAATGGAAAATATGGTACGCCTCGTAACAAAAATATATTCATAATTCTCGTTTACCTTTGAGCAAATTTGATCTCTTGATTTTCTTTCCATCGATGGTTTTCGCATAAAAAAATAGTATATTGTGTAACTAGGAGGAAAACTAAAACATTCCTGGACGATTGTGGTAATTGCTGGACGAGGCGCAGCCGAGGCCAGCAACACAAGAGTCCAAGAATGTGCTTTTCCTACGAGTTGCACATACTATTTTTTATCCGACCGGAATTAATTATAATACGTATTTATAAAAAAATAGAGCCAAATATTACTCTAAATAAAAACGGTGTTTTAAATTTAAACTCAACATAATATCAAGTTTTGAATCACGCGAGCTTGGAGTTTATTACGTAACTAGGGAAACCATGCACAGCTAAATCTTGCGTTTGATAAACGTCAGATCTGACAAACAATGTGTTTAATTATGACAGAAATTTTATATTCCCGGCCTAGGCCGAGAATGTTATAGGTATTTCCGGCCTAGGACGAAAATGTTATTGTACGTACAGTTATTGCATGTTGCCAAGCAACGAATACAATATACTGGAATCATGACTTTTTCGATGAGAAGACACATCGGAAAGGTATAGTTTTTCGTCCGATCGGATAAAATAAGAAATATTTCTCTCCATTAGTATCTGAAGAGCGACACCTTGCATCGTTTTTAAGCAAGGTTGGCTTTGCTAATTGTTATATGATTGTCACATTTTGACAAAATAAATGAGGAATCGTTACGCTTTATTTTTGTCGGTAAGTAAGCGAGTTCCGAAAAAGTTAAGAAAAAAGTTCAATAAGTGGATAATAGTTCATAAAATGGCTCCCTGCACAAATACTGAAATGGTTAACATGCATTTTTTGTACGGCTTAGCTAATAGTAACGCACTTGAGGCTTGAGGCAACACGCCTTTATGATGAGAGTTATCCGCAAAATCGTTTTCCATGTTCCAAAACATTCACGCAAAATCATATTTGTTTGCATGAAACTGGCAGGTCAGAAAATATCGTGGGAAGATCTAGAACTGCTAGAACAGTACAGTTTGAAGAAGAAGCTCTTGCTATTGTCAAAGAATCCCCTACAATTACTACGAGGAAGACTGCTGGCCAACTAAATAATAGTTCCTTTTCGACTGTTTTCAGAAAACTGAAAGAAAATTTACTGTTTCCTTCCCATATTCAACGAGTTCTGCCGCCAGACGATTGGCATTAATAAAAAAATATTATTTTAAAATCCCCGGTCTCAAATTACTTCCATGAATACCCTGACACTGCAGGCATATAGTTGGCTATGAAATTACTTTACCGAAAACAATAGGTTTGTTCTAGCATGAAATTTCGGACGGTTTGAAACCATTCCGGAGTTTGCGCACAGCAATAAAAGCGACGCTTAGATCGCCATGCGCAACCCAAACCCAAACTCCGGATGGCCTCAAACCGTCCGAAATTTCATGCTAGAACAAACCTATTACACAGCTTATAAGCTGTGCCTATTATATGCCGTTTTGCGGGGTGTCGAGGTTGACACTTTAAGCTGTTTGATGCGTTATGTTAAATGTGCACAGAGTTTTAGTAGCGTGAAAAAAAACTACATAAAAGTTTTGGGCTACAGTAGGTATATTAAGATGGAAAATACCCAGCGCCAGCGAGGTATGCTTTAGTGAAATATTACAAACTATAAGATTAGGTTAAGATTTAAAAAAGATCTGTAATATTAAACAATGCAGTGTTATTTTTTTGTTGTTTTCGAAATCGTACAATTTCAAAAGTAATTTTGTTTCTGTTCTCCGTATATCTCCAGTTCAGCATATTTTTTTATGTGCTTTAATCCTTCATTATATATTTTGCGTTGACAAACGCTGCCCGAAAATGCCCTTTCTAAATAAAAAATTAAAATTATTTTCTAATTTTTCATCTTTTTCATATGTAGGTATGTTAGTTAGGTCAAATCTTGTAAGTTTATTTTGACTAACTTCTGAAAATACGACTAACTTTAAATTTGGTAGGTATTTAGTTCCGGTAAAATTCTATCCTTTTTTAGAACAAAAAAAAAAATGGTGGATTCAAAAGGCAGAATTTTTCATTTTAAAGTAATTTGTCTGAAACTTAAACTTTTCATAGGCCGAAATGAAGTTTTGACATTAAGCAATCGACAAATGAGCGAAATTATTTTAAGTTTGCCCGAAAAGAACTTGGATACAAAGTTTTTACGATTAAAAAGTAGAATAATGGAGCTCACACTGAAACTAAAGAGAAACTAGAAAATGTTTACTACAAATTTAACATAAAGTGGATTTCTACAAACAGAACCAAAGACCGTTTTTTTAAAGACTCCCACCTATGGCTTGAAACAAAAGTTACATTTAGTGGGAATATCCCTCAAGATAACAGAGGAAGAAAAAGACTGAATTTTGAAGAAAGTAGTGAAAGAACAAAGAGACAGAAAAATGGCGTCAAAACTTTAGCCTCAGTCAGTTTGGGTTAGTGAGCTACAGAAATGAAAAACAACAAAGTGCTTCAAGACTACTCAAAGTTATAAATCAAGAGCCTGGAAAAGCAAAGGACTTTTTTAAAGCTCTACATAAGAACAAAGACTATTCTGGGCTTACTGGAGTTGATGCCGTTTCCTTAATGGTGGAGGCAAAGTTATCCAAATTTCAATAAAAATTAATAAGAAAACTAGTGTTAAGCAATACCTAACTGTTATTTGTATCCATCATATGATCAGGTTTTAGAAGCAAACAAAAAATGCTACCCTAACGATATAGTTGTAAGTGAAAATCAGGCAGAAGTTCCACTTAAAGAACTGTTGAATCATACATTTTAGAGATTACTTGAAGCTTGAAGTACAATCGGAGTTTTTGACCCAAATAAATTTATCCAACAATAACATAAGTACTAAAATTGACCTTATTTTGCAAGTGGGGTTTTGATGGATCTTCATGTCAATCAGAGTATAAGCACTATAAGCAGAGGTTTAATAATGAATCTAATTCGGATTCTAGTATTTTTTTACCGCTATTTGTACCCATTAGACTCAGCCTTCGTCAGATTAGTAAGCCCGATGTTATAATCTGGCAGAATTTAAGGCCTTCTTCAGCACGTTTTTGTCGTCCCATCAAACTTCAATTTTGTAAAGAAACAAAATAATTAACCAATTAAGAAAAAGCGAGTATGGATTCTCAAATAAAAACTCTGGTTCCTTTTAGTAACAAATTGGGAGATATTAATGACAATGATATAATGTCGGAAATGCCGAAATGCCCTAACAGACAATAACTCTACACAAAAGTGTTTTGTGCGCGGGGCAACACCAAAGCAATTCAATAATATTGAAAAAGTGTCACTTTAGGTCAGTAATAAACAAAGATTATTTAAAACTTGGTTTATCCACATTGCACGCTTGGATACGCCTTTTTGAGTGTCTGCTACATTTAGCATACAAGCAATAGAAAATGGCAAGCAAGAAGCGCTGAGGAAAAAAACGGAAGTTGCAGATTCAAAAAAGCGTAGGTACTTATCCAATTGCAATTACACTCACGCCTAGGGTTAATTGTGGATAAACGAAAACCTGGATTTGGTTCGTCAAATGACGGCAATACAGCACGCAAATTTCTGGAAAATGCTGCTGTTGTTGCTGAAATTTATGAAATTGATATCAGACTTTTAAAGCGGTTCCATGTCATATTGCAAACTTTGTCGTCTGGATATGACATTGATTCAGAAAAATTCCATGATTATACAATTGAAACAGCGAAATCATTTTCATCCTTATATCCCTGGTATCCAATGCCTACCTCAGTACATCGAGTTTTACTTCATGGGTCACAAATAATAAGTTCATTCGTACTACCAATAGGACAATTATCTCAGGAAGCACAGGAGGCTAGAAACAAGGATATTGAGAATTATTATCGATTAAACTTTACTTAGCAAGAAAAACACCCAGAATCGATAATTTGCATGATATCTTTAATCGCCTCCTTATTGTTCCGCAGATCCACTAATCTCATGTAAAAGACCAATCCCACCAAAACGCAATAAGAGCTTGTCCTCAGAAGCAATCTCTCTTCTGAAATGTCCCAATGTAAATTACGATATAGAAAATCTCAATATTTTAGATACTGAATCATCTGACGAAGGCTCTGGGAGTAAAATATGTTTATAAAATAGTGTAGTTTCATTAGGTTAATTAGATTAGCTTCATTTATAATGTGACCCCCTTTAACTTTAACAATGTACGAGTTATAAAAAAAATGGAAATGTAGGGTTTTTAGTATAGTTCTTGCGCCCGTATAGAGCAAAAAGAAAAATCTCAATTCTCAATACTTAAAGCGATTGACAGTTGAAATTCTAAATTTTTAAATTTTGGTATGCGATAAATGACAAATAAGCCATGATAACATCAAAAATTAAGTTTGTTTGTTACTAAAGTGTCAGTTTTTGTGCCTAATTTTTCGTTTTCATTGGCCTGTTTGTCATTTATCACATACCAAAATTTTAAAATTCAGAATTTTAACTGTCAATAACGCCTTAAGTATTGAGAATAGACTTATAGTGTGTTATATAAAAAGTGTTTAACATTTTGCGTAGAATCAAAAATTTTTATAAAAAAGGGGGCTAGATTTAAAAAAAAATTCCTTTTGATCCACCCTGTACACTATAAGATTTTTCTTTTTGCTCTATATGGGGGCAAAAACTACGCTAAAAACCCTACATTTCTATTTTAATTTTTTTTATAACAGAAACAATAACAAAGATTTTTTTTCAGTAAATTTTCATCTTACTTCTTCTAAAGCATTGTTTCTAATTAGAGATATAATAAATTTTTGTCTATTTCATTGTCGATTAATTATTAAAATAACTTGATGTAGGTAACTATTACTTGCCAACTTCTCTTTTTAAAAACAAAATCCTTAAACATCTATGATAAAAATCCTTTTTACGCTCTTTTATTCAAAATAGTATCATATCACGCATTATGAGCATACAAAATGTGTTCATTTAGTTTCTGCCAGGTTTTTCGTAATTTCGACCAGTGTGCGGCGTTGTAGCTTTCTCTTATGCTTGATGCTAATCCCAATTTTACTGCTAATGTTTTATTTACTGAGGAGGCGAATTGTTCCAGAGAATCTATTATAAATTTTCACAATAATCATAAGTGGTCCGACGAAAATCCCCATTCGCTTTGTTCGAAAAAGCCCATTAAAATTAGAGACAGCATGTGGTACATGTATGACGGCACTCCCGCCCATTTTGCTTTGAACGTACGCCAGTTGTTAAATAGAGTATATCCGACTATATCCTAATGGATGGATAGGAAGAGGTGGTCCCCAACTTTGCGCGATCCCCGGACCCGGACGCTTATTTATTTCAAGCGTACAAGATCCCGACTTTTTATAGCGCGACTATAATATAAATGTGCAGGCTTTTGATATTTTTGGTTAGTTTTGGTTAGTGGTTCGTTGAACCCCCATAGCGAGCGGAGCGAGCGGAGGGCCATGCATGAAGTGTTCAAATATTTAGCCAAACGGGTATTGTAGCTAACATTTATATTACAGTAACTCTATAAAAAGCGGTTTACTGGACGCTCGATACGAAAATGTGACTAGGACCCTAATCTGTTATATTTTTGCTTATTAGGGCACCTAAAGGAATTGATATATGCAACACCGGTACCAAATGTTGAAGTAGTGAACATTTACGAAACCGTATTGTTCAGTCCTGCGAAGCGATTCGGCAAACACTTGGATTCTTTGCACGAAAGAATATTTTGCGTCGTATTGAAGGTTGTGTACTAAGTACAGCAAGAGGAGAACACTTCCAACATTTAATTTAATTTATTATTAGATGTGTTTTAATTATTTTAATTTGATATTAGCCGCATTTAAGCACGCCACTGGATAAAAATTGAAGCCACGTAAGAATGTAAAAGGCATTTGGCAGTTTACCGTTCCATGTTTCTAGAATCGGCGGTTCGGAATTCTCAACCGACGACAGCCCAACCGACTTTTCAATCGCGCGAAAATTATCGCCATCGATTAGTTGTTCAGGGTCGGGTGGGAATATCCAGCCCTGAAGCGCGTTGCTTGAATTAAAATTAAAATTAGTTGCAGTTAAGATCCCGGAAAGGCAAGAAGGAAGAAATTACTTTTGGCCAGCCATGAAACGCCATCGTTGATCTTCAGGAATCCTAGCGGGACTACCAACTCATCCATTTAACCCCTAGCCTCTCTGACGAATTTATGAGATTTTCCGAGATTTTTGGCCATTAGTGACAGCCAAATTTTCCACAATCTCCAAAAAGAATGAGCTCTAAGACGCTTACGGACGAGCCAAAGAAGCCCCAAAGCGAAGGAAAAAGGCATTGTAGGACCAGCACTTTCAACTGGTACCGAATCAACCTCCTACCGAATTTATTGAGTTTTTCTGAGATTTTGCAACCTCAGGACAGCCGAATTTTCGACAATCTCGAAGAAAGGAACGACTCTACTAAGCTTACGGACGAGCCGAAGGAGCCCCGAAGCGGAGGAAAAGGCATTGTAGGATCAGCACTCTCAACTGGTACGGAATCAGCCTTTTACCAAATTTATCGAGTTTTTCTGAGATTTTGGAACTTTAGGACTTGGAAGAATTTTAGGAGAAAATTTTTTTAAAGAGAAGTTAAGCACTTGAAGAGGCCTTGTCAAGCAGCCGAGTGCCAACAATTTTCCGAGACCTCCAACTGTGTGCACCCTGCAGCAACACCCCGCAAAAAAGGTTAGTAGCAAGTTAGCCTACTTGTTTGGGTGCCCCCCATTCACGTACGTGCCTCTCTGGTCCTTCATATTAGTCGTAGTTAAACATTGGGCGAGAGTAAAGCGCGTCGACAGTCGATAGCTAGTTCGGTTTCGAGAACTAGAGAGCCCTCTGACTCCCCCATACTTTTGTTACTCGGCCTACGTGTGAATAGCGAAAAGGCATAGGAGCCGAAAAAAGAAAATAAGGATAACCCAAAGAATTCGAGTGCGTTCAAAGAGTGATAAATTAGCCAAGTATGTACGGGAGGTAGCGAAGTTATACTGTTGCGACTGGAGCTATCTCAAAAGAAGAATCAGAGGCTATTTATCACTAGTTAGTATACCATACAAAACCAGCACGGTCTCTGCACTGAGAGCCATGTCCGGAGGGTAGTTTGGTCTAAATACACAAATCACACATGAAACCTCAAAAAGCCCCTTCTGACTTACACAAAACCTCTGTCAGAAAACTGGCGAGCAGCATCTGACAAGTTGCCAGGAATTGACATATAATACATAGCGAACACCCTCATGAAACAAGAATTTTTTAAAAGCCCTCGATTAGCAACTTCCGTACGACCCCTCTTAAGGTGATCAACGAGCGCCCGACGCGCTCATAAGACGATTTTAGTGCAATGCTTGTTAGATTCGTACGGAAATCGGCTTCGCAGAACACTTAAGACTTCGAACGCGTTTTAAACATCTCGCGTGCGGTGCGAGAAGCTCCAAAAAAACTAAAGTAGTGGTAGATATTAATTAAAATATCTTAAGTCATTAGTTAGTAATTGTTTATTAGAGAAAAAATCCAAATAAAACTTGTTTTTCCAAAAATACTAGATTAGAGTTGAACGCTCCAGCTACATGTATAAGGTTTATCGAGTGAATTGGGGGACATTTTAAGCTATCACTTGGCATAGGGATTTATCAGAATTTGATTTCAATTATACAGGGTGTCCCAATTGTTCAAATTAGTAATCATTCGAATTACTGATTTTTGTATATGGCTTAGCCGAGTTTAGAGGAGATAGGATTAAGTTAGGCTCGTAGATATTTTGTGTGGCAACTACTGACGACTACCTTTTGACAAACATTCCCCCTGCTGGCACTTTATAAAGATTTCTTATAAGGATTCAAGTCAAAATTGAAATTTTGTACATTGACATACAAAAAGACTAATAACTCGAAAGTTAATTAAAAATAAAATAAATATAAAAACATCTCCTGCCAAGTAGACCCCGCTGGAAACCTTTCCAAATTACCGTTGTTTTTCAAAGCATTTGATTAATAACGTTTCGGCCTCCTCAGGGAGAAAGTAAGGCGAAATTTTGTTTTAATTTAATTTGAACTTTTGAGTTAAATTTGTAGTCTCTATATACAGGGTGACTTTTAGAATCAGTTGGGACTCCTATACACTATACACTATACATCTATAGAGTGTTCTAAGTTTCTTGTCCAAGACAAATTTATTGTCCACTAACCTTGTGTTGTACTTAATTCAGCCTGCTGCTGACAGACATTCTGTGGTGTTTGCTATCTACAATTTACCTTGGATAGCGGGGAAGGCTTTGGTGGGCTAACTTTCATTCCTCCCAGACCGACAATGAGATCAGGGTTGGAAGTTGTCTGAGAACTCTTTTAAATAGCGAGTAGTCGACTCGATAACGACTTGGAATCCCGTAATATAAATATTGTAAAGACATAAATATTGTTATATCTTGAGACGTAGAAGACGACGTTAGCGACGGCAACCGTGCACCAAAAGCCCCCGAATGTGGATGAGCTCCTGGGGCTTGAACTGAATCGAGATAGATCAGAGGAACAGATAGCTTTAACCCAGAGTCCCCCGCTGACTTCTAGCGAGTATATTGGGTACCCTGAGGAATTCATATTAGACCTGGCAGCGGCCTTTGGTTATCACAGGGAATCTGTTTCTAATTTTTTTCCAATTAATAAATATTCTGGGGAAGCTCGAATCGAGGCTCCACATAGGGGAGCTAGAGCTTCACTTGGCCGGGCCGAGTCTACGCGGCCCCCTACTTGATCACCCCGAGCCGCATATGACACATAGCTGCCTTGGCCGCTCACTGGAGCGGCTTCAAAGGCCAAAGCGCCGCCTCGGGCGACGAACGTGCGCGCGGACGTCAGTTCATTTAATAGTTATTCATACTTTTTTTCTGATCGGCATTATTTCAACGAACGCCACTGATGAAAACCAGCTCAATCCAATTATTTTAAAAAGTGTGTCTTGGTCTTCTAAGAGAACTTACCAAGTATGAATAACATTGGTTGAAACGTTTTAAAATAATTATTAATAACTCGTTTTTTTTCCTTCGCATTTTAACACTTTAAGAAGTTCCGAAGAAAATCCGCTATTTCGGACACATTATCTGGACTTTTTTTTATAACGTCACAAGGACTCGCTCCCTCAAATGTTTTACCTTTCTTTTATAACACCTTTTACAAGAGGGTCTTGTAAAACAGCAAAAGGGCATCTTGTATCAATTTCCACGTTATAGTCATTGACTATAACGCGAATAGCCAGATGACCATGCAGAGAAATGTTTCTTACTTTTTTTTACGCGAAGACCGTAAGTCGGTGGAAAGAAAATCAAGAGATCAAATTTCCTCAGAAGTAAAAGAAAATTATGAAAATAATTTTTGTTACGAGCGTACCATATTTCTCTTTAAAAATATTTAGTTTAAATCCCGAACGAACGCCACTGGAAGAAATTAAAAAATTGTTCTACATCAGAAAATGTCTGAATGCATAGTAGCTGTGTAGCAGATTTCATTAAAATATCTAGACTGATATCATAGATATTATAAAAAAAGATAATTTTTTGAAAACTTTACCACCCTGCATCCCAAAATTTAAAACGTTTAGGACATACGTTCATATGGCGTAAAATACTCACTAAGAATCGTAAAATATACCTAATTAATGCAGTGCGTAAAATAAATTACTTTACACTTTAGTGCGTAAAGTAAATTTGACATGTTTTTTGAGTAAAGTACCCGAATTGCAGTATCTCTACCTCACTAAATAGGTAATTGCAGTTGAAGAATTATATTCATACCTATTAGTGCATAGTGCAATAATAAATTTATTCTTGATATGTACCTAAAGGTACTTACTCCTTATATAAAACATAATAAATTGATTTGTTTACGAGTAATAAAGTTTAACTATTTACTGCTGCATACCTAGAGCTGTATGCGCAAATAACCACAGGGTCAAGGGATCAAGAATCAATATTTCTTTTATAAGGAAAACTAAGCAGAAACACTATTCGTCATAAATAGGTCGTCGTAGTGTGCTGCACGGTCCACGTTATAGCGTCACTCATTTTAAACCTTCGCGAAACAAAGCTTAGATTATATGGACAGAGGCGTATTAAATGGGGATTTTAGTAAAGGAAACATCTTCTGATCATTCGAAAATATTTTCAGAATTTTATAGAAAATTTACCAGTTTGAATCGGTAACAGGTAGCAGCTAGTATTATTTGTTAAATAATATAAAACAGCTTAGTTGCATAGCAAAACACGGCGAAAATTTCGTTTTTGTTCCGTTTCGGTTAAAAAGACGGTAAAACGACCTTTTCGGTAATTTTCCCTCGAAAGCTCTTTATATTGTATGCCAAATTTTATTTTAATTTTGAGACTTTATACCAGAATTTTCATAAAATTTGAATTTTTGCATAATGTTTGCATAATTGTTTTGTATTCTTATATCTCACGTTTTTTAACACATTGTATCAGAATTATATGTTTGTCGCATCGGCAATTACTGTAATAGAAGAATGCGAATGAAGAACAAGCTTTTATCCGTAGAAAATGCTACTTTTAAATATTGTTTGGTTAATAATTTAGTTAAACAAACATAGAATAATAAAAAAAAATAAATAGGTATACTTTTACAAATTACAGTTTTGCCATATTCAAGTAATTTAATCATTATATTCAAAGAATACCCCTTTAAATCTGCCATATGCAACGTTTTGGATATACGCGAATAATATATAAAAGAATCTGTCGTCAAATCTAAATTTAAAAAATGTCTAATATAGTTTTTGATATTTGAGTTTAAAGAAAATGTCATTTTCAAACACCTTATATTTTAAATTATAAAAATAGGTAATGTATAATATCTGAAAGATCTCTTAATATCAATCCGTAGTCAAATTTAAAAAATGTTCAATATATTTTTTTGAAATTTGAGCCCTAGAGCTTACCATAGGTGGCCATGATTATAGCTAAAAAATACATGTTATTACTCCTCGAATGCGAACTTTAAAAACGAACCTATCAAATAAAAAAAGTAAAATCTGTCAAAAAATAAAGAATTTACAGAGGTTAGTTTGGGTTAGCGCAGACACACTGTATAAACTAATAGATTTAATAATATTATAATTCTCAGATAAATTTAATCTTCAATTAAAAAGCATTATTTAAAAACAATATTCCTGATTTAAATTAGTGAAATTCAACTAACCCTTTTTGCCTGTTTATAACAATACATATTTTTAAACCTCTATCTTAAATTTCATATTTTCAAATAAGGCCCTGGACCAAATTTTTAATAGATTTTTATTTCTCTAATTTTATAAGGTATGCCATTATCACATCTAAAAGAACTAAAATAGTAGAAGTAGAATTAGCTCTCTTTCTCTGTCTACTACATTAACTAGATTTTAATGATTTATATATAAGTGTACTATATACAGGGTGTCTCGAAAGAACGGACAACGCAAATATCGCCATAAAAGTGCTTTGTCGTAAGAACACTCCGTCTTGTAAAGTGTGGCAAGTATAACTGGAACAGCGGAAAGAATGCGGACAAAAAATTGGCGATGTTGTCGAGTAACTTTAATATTTTTTGAGAATTAATATGTACACCTATTATTTAGATACACACATAATTTAATATACTCATTAACTCATTGAAAATAAAAAGTAATATCCAAACTGGAACTTTAATTCATAATCTATTTTACACATTATCAATTTAAATAAATTTGCAACATTTATATCTATTTGCCGGATACATCCGGCAACAGGTGCGTCAAGTTCCGCTCGTCCTCGTGACAAAGTGCATCAAGGCGATTGGCTTGAAGCCATTTTTCCTCTCTTTGCTCCTCAAACGTCGCTGTTCCAAATAAGTTTGCTACACTTTAGGTATATCGCGTCGTGCCGTTTCATCAAATCCATTTATTTAATGCAAAGATATTCCGAACCTGCACTAAACCAAACTACATAATGAGGCGGAGACCCGTCTTACTGTACCTAATCATAGTCGTTGCCTAAGCGTAAGAATATCTGGATATAACGATCATGTGAGAAAACAACTGGCAAAATTAGGCAAGTATTGCTATATAAAATTCAATGTGATGGTTTAGCTTGTGCACCTAAAGATAATTTCATTTTTTTTTGAAACAAAAAGCTCAGCCGTCCTTAAGTAAGATGGTTCGTAAGAGATTTGGATTTTAATTACATTATTCGATCATTTTGTTTTCATAAATTCAGACGTCATTCGAATCTGGATCATCAATCATCAATGAGAAGCTTTTGTACGCAGGAAACTTTATAAGGGTATACTTAATACAAACATTTTATAAAATGTGTGATAAAGCGAGACAAACGTTATAAAACGTGCGACTTGTAAAATATGTCTCGAATGTAGGTATCTATTCTGGTTTGTGCGGATGAAGTTTTTATTAGGGGTAGTTTTTGTTACGTGTCCACAATAAATAATAAAGACTTTTTGTCATAATGTCTTTTTGTCACCTACCATTAACCTCAAGCATCAAGCCGACCCTGAAAAATGTTATAAAAGAACCGAAAAAACATCAAATACTCAATTCATAAAAAAAACTGATAATAAAGTTAAGGCTACGTGAAGAATAGTAAAAAAATCACAGCGAATAATCGAATAATAAAATTAATGTTACAGTGCTTGACAATTTTGGTAAAAATGCTTGCCCAACTATTCAGAAAGATTCGAATTATTAGTTTCCCATAAAACGAATTGTGTTAGTCCTTAAAGTTATAAAACGTCTTCTGATCTGTTGGAGACGATAATCTAACCGTAGATGTAATTAAATAAAGTGCTGAATCAATTTCCGATCCTTTAACAAACATAATAAATTTGTGTTTTGAACCCTGTGTTTATCCGGATCTTTTGAAAAAAGCATTAGTGAAGGCAGCTTACAAAAAAGGGAAGGTGGACCAGTAGTCAAATTATAGGCCTATTTCTCTTGTTTCTAATATTGCAAAATTTTTTAAGGCATAATATACGCTAGATTGAGGGACTTCTTGGGAAGGGTTGCTATAACCTCTGACAGGCAAAATGGCTTTAGGAAGTAAGTCTACCATAAGGGCTATCTACCAGGCAATCAATAATATATTAACTTCGGCGAATAACAAAAATATTACCATGACAATGTGTATGGACCTGTCAAAGGCGTTTGACAGTGTCAGTCATGATGTTCTTTGCACAAAACTGGAACACTATGGAATATGGAAATGCTTATCAACTGATAAGATTGTATTTAAAGAATCGCACGCAGCACGCTGTCGAGAGTGACGCTTATAGTAGACATATTGCATCAGATGGAGCCTTGATCACCAGGAGTGTTCCGAAGGGACATATACTCGGTCCTTTCCTGTATATTATTTATACTAACGAATAGGCTGATGTAACGGAAGAATATACGAATTGTATGCGGATGGCACTACCCATATATTTAATACTGTGGATTCTGATGCATTGCTAACAAATGTAAGGTCTTGCTTTATATAGTGCTTCTAGCTTTTGTGCTGCTACCTTGGCGATTTTAGTGACGTGATTACGCCAAGACATGTTGTTTTCTACGTTGATGCCCAGCAAGCTTATGGATGAGGCCAGAGTCAGTGTTTGTCCTGTCATTGATAAGTCCGGCCATGCGCTGTTTGCCTTATTTTGAGAAGACAGCTGTCCTGTCTAAGAGATCGTTGATATATAGCAGGCACAGTGTGAGAGATAATATACACCATTGAGGAACTCCGGCATTGATTTAACTTCCTCCAAGAGGTTTCCATTAATACCAACTCGGATGCCTCGATCCCTTAATAAATTGGAAAGCGATTGAAGCAGTGCTGGTGGTCGTCCGTATGCTGTCAATTTGCTTAACGATCCGTCATGCGACACCATATCAAATGCTTTGGATAGTCTAGAGCCATTGCTCTTGATAGATTTGGTCTACAGGTAGGTCACGTAAGTCAGCAGATCTCCCGTTGATCTGTGCTTGCGAACTTGGCGATCGCTTATGATGCCTGTCGATTCGAGATATTTTAAGAGCCGTTCGTTGATCAGTTTCATCATGATTCTGGACATGACGGAACCTAAGGCAATTGCACGGTAGTTATTTGGAATCGGTTTTTACCATTCTTTGGGATTTGTTGCACCTGAGCGCATGCAGTTCTGTATGATAGAGAGAAAACCCTGCAGAGTGGCGCTGTTAGTTCAGCAGCACATTTCTTTAGCACTATTGCGGGACCGCTATTCGATCCTGTGGCCTTGTTAATGTCTAGGCTCTTGAGTATTCTTTCACTTCGCGTTGGAGAAATACCAGACCTGGTATTGAGGAATTCACTCTCGGGATAGTTGGGGGAGCCTTTTCTTGAGGATCTAAGGTAGAATTTGATCTGCTCGTTATATCCCTCCTTGCCCTCGTCAATGGTCCGCTTACATTGGTTTCTAGTCGTGATGAATATATTTCGATTTTCGGCGGATGGATCTCGGCGCCATTAGCGGTAGGCCGCATTTTTAGCATTGACCACTATTCAGCAGTTTTTTACAAACCATGGTTTACCGTTTGAGATACGTTTCATAGAAGAGGGGATTCCAGGTCATGGATGCTGAAGATCTAAGGCAGCGTATGGACTCTATAACTAATGGCCTGGATTCAACACTGACAATCCTTGGGCAGCAATCCAGTAGCATGGAAAAAGCACAACAGGAGACGGCGAAATCACTACAAATTACAGAAGAAAAAATTAAATTTTTGGAAAACTACGCTGAAAATATAAATATCCACATCATATCAGAAGAAAGAAAGATACGGTGTAGAGGTCAGGATCTCGGCTTCTTGCACTTCATCGTCGTTTTTGCTGGAGTGTTTCAACCAGTCGATGTTATGGACGTTGGAACCTCTTACTATTTACCTTACAAATGTTTGCCTAATGCTAATTAGAGGTTATTTACAAAAATATTCATAAGATAGAGCCGCTTGCTCTGGCTCCACAGCACAAGTTGTTCTGGCTAAACAGCACAAGTGCTAGTTTAGTGACCCTAACGAAGCTGAAAAACCTAAAGGAAACTGGAAAAACGGTCGACGTTTCGAGGAACAAATCTGCCCCCGTTGTCAAGAACGAACAAATCTAAAAATGAAAATCTCTTACTATGACAATTTTTGCCGTTTGATAATTGATATGCAGAAAATCAATTGGACTGCCAAGATTTGAGAAAAGCCGTTTATGTTGGTGTTCGCTAGGTGGTTTATACAAGCAACACATGAATTTGGTTGCTCGATTTGTGCTTAATTACATACATATACTTTTGGTGCTTAATTTGAACCACATGACATCGAAGGCCTTAGGTTCGTATACAAGTCTTTTTTGCTTCTTTTTCTATTTTTTTTTGTAAATTGTATTGAACAGTGTTCCATGCCAAATTGGCTATGCACTGTAATTTTGTTAGTGTGGTTTTTATTATCGTTTTTTTTGGAACAAATAAACGATTATCTATCATTTTTCTGAAAAACGGCTATGATTGGAAATTTGAGATTTTGCACGATTTTACGCAACACTTGGGGTTCATCGACAATCAATTGTTTCTGAGGATCCGATTATCTGTTTCGGTTATTAGGTCAAATGTGGGATTTTTCAAAATTTTACTTTGATACACGATAACTGTCGACATTAATTATTAATAAATGGGGTCGTCTTAGCGCCGAAAAAGTCTGAGACGACATTTCGATATGGAATTTAGAGGAGAAAATCTCTAAATGCTTCTCTCTCTAAACTTGGAAAATCGTATTAAATTCCAAACTTACCACAACTGTACTTTGAGGACAATTCAAAATAGTTAAAATAATTTGGATGCCGTTTTGTCGTTCCACTTAAAAACTAGTATATTTTGCAATGGACATTTAATGATAGCTATTAAGGCACGAGAATGAAAATTACTACCCGAGCTGTACGCGACCAGTCATTATATTGCAAAATAAGTACTTCAGTTTATAAAATTTACAAATTAAATAGTAACTCGGAACTGTCAAAATTGATAAATAAATCTTTGATATTAAGCGAATATTGCTGTAATATTGCATTTTTATTGGCTATAATCTCGTAATTTGATGCAGATGAAACATTTATATTTTAATATATCTCATTAAAGCACAGGTAGTAAATAATCTATAAAATCGATTAAAAGTATAGGAGTAGAAGAACAAAGTTACGATATTCCCTTACTTACTTTTCGAATGAACTATTTACCATGTTCTGTTCTTTTGAGGTTGAGGCAACCTGCATATAATAAGTTTTAAATAACCAAGCGCTTATAAAAGAAGTAGGTAAAAATCAAGGAAGATAGGTTAAAAAAAATGATGATGCAGGCTTAAATCAAAAACTCGTCGAATTTAGAAACTGATTGTTTTATTTTATAGGGAAGAAAAAATCGCTATGTAAACATTTTTGAATTATCTTTTTAAATAAACGCGAGGAAAATGTACAAAAATTTTCAAACCTTTAGCCTTAGAATTTTTAAAACTAAAAGGGCGCTAAGATTTTTTGTATTATAATATTTGGTCTTAAATTCATACATGGTGGCTCGAATTCCAGTCTTTGTATGGGGAACTCGAAAACCATAAGAGATACAGTGTCGGTCAAATTAAGGCAAAATTGCGCATTTATGTGCCTAACAATATGCCATTTAAAAAGTTTTCAAATTCCGAGTATTTCCGGAGATATCCGTAAAAAACGAATTATTGAAATATTGTTTTATTTTTTTCCTGAGCTTATTTGAAAACGGATTTCAAATTGTATTGAACTTTTGCATTGCCACTTTTTTCGCTCTATCCAATGGTGATTTCACTTTGGAATTCGACGTTTCGTCTTCAAAGTTTGATCATCCACTTCCTTTTTCTAAATACTAAAATTATTTTTTTATCGTTTTTCAGATGATAATGGCGTTATTAATATGAACATGTGTTTTTAATCTTTTTTTTGGAATTACATATTTTGCTTTGGCATTATTTTAAATAATTTAAGTTACTTTTACGTTCTATAAAAATATATTATTTTGCTTATTGTGCTAAGTGGAAAATTTAAACCTTTATATTTAATAAAAATAAAAAATTATAAAATTAAATAAACAGGTTCATTTATTTTCTACCCCAAAGCAAAATAAATAATTAAAAAAAATTTAAAATTAAATTAAAAAACATTAAACTAATAAAAAACATATATTCATATTTATAACGCCAATATCATCTGAAAAACGATAAAAAAAATTGAAGTTCGTATTTAAAAAAAGAGAGTTAATGTTGATTTCTTGAAGAAGAATGGTCGGATTCCAAAGCGGATACCACCATTGGATACAGCGAAAAAAGTGACAATGCAAGAGTGCTATTCAATTTGAAATCCGTTTTTAAATAAGCTAAAAAAAAATAAAACGATTTTTCAATATTTTGGTTTTGGAATTTTAAAACTTTCTAAAAGGCATATTGTTAGGCACCTATATGCGCAATTTTGACCTAATTTGAGTAATTTGACCGGTACTGTATCTCTTACGGTTCTCGAGTTCTCCATACATAAACCCGAATTAGAGCCACCCTGTACAGTGAACAATATCCAGTAAAGTGTGGCAAGTATAACTGGAACAGCGGAAAGAATGCGGACAAAAAATTGGCGATGTTGTCGAGTAACTTTAATATTTTTTGAGAATTAATATGTACACCTATTATTTAGATACACACATAATTTAATATACTCATTAACTCATTGAAAATAAAAAGTAATATCCAAACTGGAACTTTAATTCATAATCTATTTTACACATTATCAATTTAAATAAATTTGCAACATTTATATCTATTTGCCGGATACATCCGGCAACAGGTGCGTCAAGTTCCGCTCGTCCTCGTGACAAAGTGCATCAAGGCGATTGGCTTGAAGCCATTTTTCCTCTCTTTGCTCCTCAAACGTCGCTGTTCCAAATAAGTTTGCTACACTTAAATCATTTGGTCATTTTTTAGTTGACGTGTCAGATCGATTTTGTCGTTTTTTCCTCAGAAACACATAACTTGAGTGTTTTTACGTCATTTTTAGTCGGTTCTTATTGGCGGAAACCTAGTAGTATTGAACTGTCTTCCGAATAGGGGTGCTGAATGGGGTAAAAAAATGTATAAAAATGGAAAATATTCGGTTTGCAAAGGCATATTTTTAAAAAAATATGTGTTATTTTTATAAATATTCCAGTGGCGTAACAAGGTTAGGGAAAAGGGGCTCCACTGTCCCGTTGCAGTTGATTAATTTGTTAAATTAAGTTGATTTAAAAAATCGAAGGATCCACCATATATGAGCCGAAATAAAGCCCCCAAAGTTCGAGTTTTTACACAAATTTCTAGCACCATTTCACAAATGCAGTAGAAATATAGGCAATACACACCCGAAGATCAATATATATGTTTTCTCATATTGGGCATACCTTGAGTTAGTTTGGGTTAGTTTTGCTTGGTTGCGCCCCCCAGAGCGAGCGAAGCGAGCGCAAGGCTATGCGCCAAGTGAAATATTAGTGGAATGATAGAAAAATTAATAAACTGCAGCGGGACAATGGAGCCCTTTTCCCCTAACCTTGTTAAGTCACTGGAATATTTATAAATATAATTTTTAACAAAATCTGTCTTTGCAAACCGAATATTTTCTATTTTTATACACTTTTCTTACCACACCCAACATCACTATTCGCTCCACGGTCCCGCAAGACTGTTGACTACTATTAGGTTTCCGCCAATAAAAAACGTCTAAAAAGGAAGCAAAAGCACTCAATTTATGTGTTTCTGAGAAAAAAACGACAAAATCGGCCGGACACGTCACCCAAAAACTTACCACCCATTTTATTTACATTTTCAAAAATTGCCTTTGGTTTTTTCTTTACTTAATTCAATCTGCTAAAATAATTTTCCGCTATAATTATGTTACTTGACAAAAGCTTCTCGAATTTTCATTTCACGATCACGATATAGGTACCCACGCAATTACGGTTGCTTCAAGCAAATCAAATGGCTCATGGTTCAGAGTTTTACCAAACCGGTCCCAGTACAGGCCTGCCTAAGGTAGGCTGGGTCGTTGGTTGGGTCATTAATGGTCCGCTTGGTTCGTAAACGTTAAACGTAATCTGTTCTGTAAGTTAGCCAGACAGCAAAAGTTAAGTTTGTTTTCATCGATGTTTACAGGCGTGGCCACGTGACGAATAACGATTTTTCTATTTTCCGCGGTCACCAATTATTATTGTTACAATGTGTTCGTCGTAAAATATTCATTTACCTTGTGTCTTCCTTATCCTGCCAACTTATTATAGGCCCAACAATCGGTGTGTGTTTGCAAGTGTTTTGTGAACATAGAAAGAAGCCTTTTAAAATCCTCAATCAAATGGTTGACCACCGCTTCGAAGACGA
>MU186193.1:84252-95407 GCA_016904865.1 Pissodes strobi | reverse complement strand
GTTCCTGGGGCGATTTTAAGCGACGGAGAAATTTTAGCATTGCGATTATCTTAATAGTCTTTTATTATAAAATGGTAATACGTAACCTAATAAATACTTTTGTTTGCAACAATTTCATAGAAAACTATTGTGGGAATATTAACATTAAATTATGTGGTCAAGTAACATATTTGTGGAATAGGGAATATTTATTATAATACTGAGATTACAACAATTTTGTAGAATATTCAAACACGATTCAGTACTAAAGATGATATATTAAGTACTGCATTAATCTTGATACAATTTCCTATCGCCTATAATACTAAAACGAATCGTTATTTTTTCAGGAAATATTGTAAAGAACTTAACAATTATTGTGGTTCATAATAAAGCAAAAAAAAACAATACAATGCTGTAGGAAAAGATTTAAACTATTTTTTATCAGTGTACCTCTCAACCCGTCAGGTCTTCAGCGTAAAAAGAAAGCCCATATAGCTCACTGAACGAATTTCAACACAGTCACCTCCAAAACATTTTTACCAACTTAACTTATTTGAAATAACGCACCCAACCTCATGATGGAGCACCTAACGTCATAGCTCGGTTAATCGAACGTCTGCTCTAAACCATATTCCACAAGCAGCAGGTAAATATGCCTTAAAACTCTGCAGGGAACCGTTACCTAGGAAAGTCGATTGGATTGAACCTGTCTAACTGTCAAAATCATATGTGCCTGACACTTAATACATGAAAACACGAAATATTGAAAGACAAAGAAAAAAAAGGAAATACTATACGGAAAACACAATTAAATAAATGAATTACATTATACATTAGATGACTCTTATGATCTCCAAATTGTTTGAGGTAGGTATTGCAACAAACTGGCTTAAATACTTAACCAACTCAATAGTAGATACACATATGCCAAACAAATTGTTAACTTTTTATTAACTTTTAGATCAAAGAAAAGCTTGTGGTCATTTTCCCGAGTAATTAAAAGATAGTTCAAACATTAAAATCTATGAACACAACACTAGCAAATTGAACTAGACAACTAGAGACACATAAATATAAATATAGAAAGTATATTCAATAACATCCAAGGTAAAACAAGGTAATGCACTTGATGCACTCTACATATATTGGAATAATCTAATCTAAATTATGTTTGTCAATAAAAATAAATATAAACTAAGCAAAGCTGTAAAATTTATTTATGCCGGAATTTGAAAATGCTACATCAAACAGAAATTATGCGATATCTGCTGGCATAAAGGAGAACTATTCCTAATACATATTTGGCATATGTTAAGATGGGGATAAGCAATATTTCTGATTGAATCCATAAAGGATTTGCTGATTCTTGTCCAGATTCTTTTCTACCAGCTTAGCAAAAATTTTATATGCTATACTTTTAATTGCAGAGGCTTATAATATTGTATTCTTTTATGAAACTGGACCTAACTTTATACCAGCTTTTGTATTGAGAGATTGTATTGTATCCTCCATCCACCGATAACAATTTTTGAAGTTCAATAATGAACCATCAATAGGCACGTTGGTACGTCTCTTAATTCAACCTGTATATCCCAAGGTATTGTGTTTCAATTCGTTGGGTATATCCTACATATTCATTAAAGTAAAAATGTTCGAAAATCTAATGCAACCTGTATAGCCTACATATTCATTAAGTAAATTAATGTTAAAAGTTCTTGTTAGCCTTTTGAGAACTATGAAATTTGAAATAAAATTAAAGTTGTTCAATAAAAGTAAACAAACTACCTATACAAATTAATAAATATATTTAAAATTGTATATTTAATGAGTTTTATTTAGTTTTTCAATAACGGACTAAAGTTTTAAAATCATCTAAGCTGAACAAAATGGTGCCTTAAATTTATTTTCTTAAGAAGCTGTTTGTGCTCTATTGTGCAAACTAAATCTGCAATCCAGAATTAAACCTCCTCTGGCAGCAAGGTTTGCAATGCTAAAGTGCATCTTCACTGGCCCTTATATGCATTTGCATAACAGTTTTAGATGGTGTTTAGTGTTAGTGCTTAAGTTTCGACGCGATGTTTACCATTAAGGATATTTAACTCACTTAGATGAAAGTTATTGCAATATAGTCTCATTTTTTATTATATGCGCTGTGGTTGTTTTATTTAACAGAGAGGAATTTAACTAGGTTAAAAAGTCGCTTAGAAAAATTAAAGAAGGCATTATGATTCTTCTTTAACATCCGAAGAACGCTACTAATTTTTGTTTTCTATGAGTAATTTTGTAATAATAATACTTTGGAAATATTATTATTTTGAACATACTTTTAAAACATTGAGAAGCTTAACTAAAATACATAGTATTAGAAAGTTTCAAGGCTGAGAGCAAGAACGACTCCAGTGTTATCGATATTTCCAAGCAAATACTTGTGGACTTAAAATGCATTTGCCAGAAATCCTCACTTCTAACTTTCTGCCCAAAGAATAATCCAAAGTTTTAAAAGTGATAGTTTACAACTATTTGATATTTGTTCGTGCAAATGTATATTGTTAGACTCTTGTAGTTGTACTATCAAGGTGCCAGTAATGGAACGAGACTTTTTGCAAGACCAAAAAGGTCATAGGAAATTGACGATCGGTGGCGTTGATCATAAAATAAAAGAGAATCGACAAAAAATGAGAGACAGATCCCGTATAGAACAAGTAGAATTAGAAGATCAGTAGCATCGTGAGTAAGGTAAAGCAGAATTAGTCAATGCAAGACTGCAATATCGAAACGGATCACGTTGATTCCACTTCGGAAACTTCCACACTGAAATCGTCAAAAATACGATACAAGAGGGGATTAGTTTTTCCAATAATATGGCAGAAGCATGTGGCAGAAGTGGTCTTTCAGAGAAAAATGCCTCTCTTCTTGTAAATGTAGAGCTGAAAGATTTTGGTTTAGTAGCTGACGAGGATCCCTCATTAATTACTGAAAGGAGTAAAATCAGAAGAAAAAAAAAGACAGATGAAAAATCTAGTTGAAGTAGAAGAACGACAAATCAGGAACAGTTTGTCTGGAATTTACTTTGATGGATGGACAGATAGGACATTATTTGTTGAAAAAATTGGATTGGATCCAATTTATTTATTTATTTATAAAGAGATGCCTTAAGATACTTGATTTTTGACCTAAAACTAAAACAAACTTAACAATACATACATATTTACAAATAAATACCTATATAATACCGACTAAGGTGGTACCTAACAAGCGTCCACCTGAACCTAAGATAACTAAATAACTGGCATGATATTTTAATTATAAATGATTATTCTAACACTGCACTTTTTGTGTTCTTCGGCTTCATGCAGTCCTTCCTGATGTGGGGGGGGCGTCCTAGTCCTTGTTCCTGCTTCTATAGCATCACCTCGTGGATTATTTTGTGGATTTTCCTGAATGGCATTTCCTCTATGGCCATCGTTCCTATGTTCCTGGTTAGTTCCTGTGTCCTCGTCGTGTACCTGAAGAATTTCCTCGCTTGCTCCTGCAGTCTCTCTTCTAGAGGTCTTGCTCCGGATTCCCTGTACAGTGTCCTTGTAGTCTTGAAATTTTCTCATCTGTAGTTCATGATTGTCCGTAGCATCTTGCGTTCCAGCGTGTGTAACTTCTCTTGTGGGTCTTCGCGGCGGAGCTCCAAACTGGTGCTGCGTACATGATGATTGGCCTAACGTATGTGTTGTACAGTCTGATCTTGATGTCCTTGTCCAGTCTTGACTGTGGCGTGATATATGGGAATATTTCCCTCATGTATAAAAAATCCCATTAGAGGAGTGCAATTCTCGGAAAATTACAGCGGTAATTGCACTGTAGAAACCGAAAGAGCACAGCGATAATTGCATCGTACGTATCTATGGTAATTCCATTGAAAAGTTGACAGCGACAATTTATAAATAACGTCAAAGTCTAGTGAATATATAGGTATTATTAAAAATGTCTCGTTTCGGATTTAAAAAAAATCGTTTTTTTTGCATCTCTGTACTTTGTTTACAGTTACATGTACGTTTTTGTATTAAAAAAAGAATAAAAATGTATTTTTTTAAAACCATGTCCTAATTCGGGAAATATTCCCCCGAATTACACTCGTGCATCAAAATAACCAGAAAATTTGCATTCGAGCGTGTTGTCTTAGAAAAACTGCATTCGGTCATTTTCATATTTTGCAAAAAGAGCCCTCCACCTTCGGTGTCGGGCTCTTTCTCCAAAATATGAAAATGAACTCATGCAGTTTTTAGACAACACGCTGTCATGCAAAATTATCGGTAATTTTGGTGCACTTGTGCAATTACTTCCGAAAATTGCACTGGCTGCTACTTCTGCTTTCCTCCTGGTTCCTTGTATGTGATCCTTGAACGTCAGCTTCTTGTCCAGTGTGACACCTAGGTACTTGACGGTGTCCGTGTCCTCGATTCGTGTA
Organism: Pissodes strobi; assembly: GCA_016904865.1. Taxonomy (NCBI): domain Eukaryota; kingdom Metazoa; phylum Arthropoda; class Insecta; order Coleoptera; family Curculionidae; genus Pissodes; species Pissodes strobi. Next base: position 90,966 of record MU186193.1, on the reverse strand, counting down.
ACGTTGATCATGATGTGTGGCCTTTCGCTCCTGTGCTTCTGGTTGAAGTTGATTAGTTGCGTTTTGATCTCGCTTATCTTCAACTTCCACTTCTTGAAGTAGTCCGCTATCGTCCTGACGTGTTGTTCTATTCGCTGTGTTGCCGGTACCTGTTGCGTGAATAATGTGTATACTGCTACGTCGTCTACGAAGAGTGCTATCTGGTTGTTCTGCTTCCTTGGTACGTCGTTGATGTAGATGTTGAAGAGCGTCGGCGGTATCACGCTTCCTTGGGGAAGTCTCTACCTTATTGTCCTTGTCCTTGATTTTGTCCCGTTGATGAGTGCTGTTGTTGCCCTGTCCTTTAGGTAGCTCATGACGGTCTTCGTGATTGCCGGCGCGATTCCTGCATCGTGCATCTTGATGGCCATGGCTTCTCTCCATACTGTGTCGTATGCCGTCTCTAGGTCCAGGAGTGCCGCTGTTGTCGTCTTCTTGGTATTGTTTGCTGTCATTGCGTCATCCACTATCCTGGCAAGTTGCATGGCTGTCGATTTCCCTCGTTGGAATCCGAATTGTTCAGGTATGATGGTTCCTAGTATTTGGCACTCCGCGTTGATCCTTTTGTTGAGCACTCTTTCGTAGATTTTTCCTAGGATGGGTAGCAGTGATATCGTCCTGTACGACGCTGTTTGTGTCTTGTCCTTTCCTGGTTTGGGGATGACGATGATCCTGGCTGTTTTCAATGCCCTCGGGAAGTAGTGTAATCTGATGGAGACGTTGATGATGTACGTCAGCTGGACAAGGGCTTTGTTTGGCAGGAACTTGACATCCTCCATGACTACTCCGTCCGGTCCTGGTGCTTTGTATGGCCTGGCTCTCCTGATGATCTTCTTCAGTTCCCGGGGGCTCGTGATTAGTCCATGGCCTGTGGCTGCAGTGCTTCGGTCTCGTTTATTGTCCTTTGAACTCTTCTGAGCATCTGATAGATTCTCTGTTAAGCTGCTGATGTTGGCAAAGTATTCCATGAATGCCTCCGCCTTCTCTGCCTTGTCTGTGATGATGCTTCCACGATGGGACTGTCCGCGGGGTCTTGCTGCTCTTCATTCCCTTGATGTGCGTCCATATGTTGTTTTCACGGCTAGCGGCTATAATTCTGTTATTCCAGACCTCGTTGGTGTACGAATCCAGCATGGCTCGGGTTAGTCCGCATTCCTCCAGGTAGGCTATCCTGTCGTTTGGGCCACGTGTTCGTTGATACGTCCCGCGAAGTTGGTTTCTTCTCTCGATCTGTTCTTGGATATGTTGCGGCGGCATGTCTTGCTTCGAGTCCAGGTTCTTGGGACCGTGGTGCTCCTTGGCGACGTTTATTGTTCTGGTGATGACTTCTATGGCTTCCTCTATCTTTGCTGGGGTGTCCAGGTCGCGATTTATCATTAACTCCGCGTTGATTTATCTCCTGTAGTTTGTCCAGTCGGCGTTCATGTAGTTGTAAGTAACTCTAGGTGCTGCGAGGGATGGCTGGTGTGTTGTCTTGAACATTACTGGCAGGTGATCAGACTGCAGTTCCGTCATGGTCGTCGCTGTGGCGTAGATACCCGGGGCTATTCCTATGTCTAGTGTAGCGTCGGATACATGGTACCGCGCGATCCTTGTCTTTCTGTCCGGGATATGAGGTTGGCGTCGTTCCTGTCGATCCAGTTCCTGAGTCGCGTTCCTGTCCTGTTATCCGTGTTGTTGTTCCACGAGGTGTGCTTGGCGTTTAGGTCTTCTATGAGCAGCGTCTTCGCATGGTTGAGTAGTCCTTCTAGTTCGTTCTCGTCTATGGGTTGATTTGGCTTATTGTATGCTGAGATGATCTTCAGGTGGTTCGATGTTATCGCCACTGTCTCTATACTGATTGTGTCTTTTACCTGCTCTTCGAAGTGGTTGCTTCTCTTCACGTATAGTGCCTCTCCTCCATGCGGTTCCTGGTTTGGCCTGTTCTTGTATATCATCTATTATCCTATGATGTCTGGTGGGTGATCCCTTACTTTTGTTTCATTGAAACTCAGTATATCTGGCGTTGTGCTGGCTCTGAGCTGGCCGATTTTGCTCCTTATTCCATTGATGTTGATGTGTAGAATCTTCAGTGGGTAATTTCGCTCCATAGGACATCATCACTTGCATGACTTCCCACTGATTGGTGGCTGCTGACAGTCTGGCCTTCAGTGTCTGGATCTGTTGGATTAGTTCTTTTATGTTAAAGAGCTTGTTGAAGTCTTCAATCGCCCTGAACAGCGTCTTGATGTCGTCCTGTTAGGTATTCGGTGGTGTTGGTCCTTCCGGCCTCCTGGGGGTGATGGGCTCGACGGCGATGGCTTCCACGACTGGGGCGTTTTGGAGCGGGGGAAGGGCGAGAAACGCTTGTTGTTGTTGTTGTCGGCCGCGCATCGCTTGGCTACACTGGATTCCGTCTCTTCTCAGGCTTAGTCGTGTGATTACTCGTTGTTGCTGCCTTGGTGCTGTCTTCTCTTGATATGCCTGAAGTGCTTGGCAGCCTCTGAAGTTCGCCGCGTGCTCATCTTTGAAGTTGGCGCACTTTAGGGGTACTTTGTCTTCGTTTCGTCCTCTGCTCCTGATGCAGTCGCCTGCCCGATGGTTACCCGCACATTTCACGCACTTGGGCTTCTGGTGGCACATGGTGGATCCGTGGTCGAATCCCTGGCATCCAATCATCATACCAAACAGATTACTAAGGGGCAAGGAGCTTCAAGAAAAGTGTTTTCAACTTTCTAAAAAACTCTCAATGGGAAGAGCTAAGTAAAATGTGGTCGTTGGTTGCGACGGTACTGTAATAAGTACAGGTGATAAGGATGGTATCATTAAAATGTTGAAAATGTTCTGAGAAATGTCGGTTCATTGGTTTATATGCTTATTGCATACCAATGAATTACTTTTTCGCAGCTTAATACTTCAGACAGATGAAAAAACCAAGGAACCTAGAGGTTTTACTGGTCCCATAGGAAAATAACTGAGCGCATGTGGAAGAATGCCTGTTGTACCACTAAAGAAACTAGAGACCGATGTAGGATTGCCTAAAGTTTTTATAAATGACCTCAGTACAAACTAAAAGCACTCATATAAAATTTGCCTGGCAATAGGAGAAGGTGTTTCTCCCCAACTGGCATCCAAACATTCTGGAAAAGCCAATAGAATACTAAGATTTTATGTAGCTTTCCTAAGAATTGACACTATTAACCTAATATGTGATTAAAGTTTATGCTACAACCTGGTTTTAGATAAAGTGTAAATCAGGTTGCAAGTATGGAGCCAAACATTTGTTTCATTGAATCAAAATTTCCAGATATTTACCGTTACAATACTAGGAGTATTCTGCATAAAGTCACACAGAGAAATGATTTTTTTTGCCCAACCTGAAAACATGATTGATTCAATTTAAGAGAGTTGGGCTTGCGACGTATTTTAAAATGTCGAAACAGGGAAGTAGAAGCTCATGAATTTAAAGTTCCGGAAGTGAATTTAAATGTTAGCGACTATATCGAACTAATTGTTTGGCAAAGTATTTAAATAACAAAACCACCATTGACCAAAGGTATTACCGTTGTAAACCTTAAAGAAATGATTTTGAATTTTCCCGGCAGTATTTGGTAACACTTCTAAGGATGGCTTCATACGTGCAAAAACTTCTTTCAGGAAAGCCTTACCAAAGATGCAGACCGAAAAAGATTTTACCAATTAATTCAGGTTAGAGTTAATATTTTGTCGAAAACTGAGGAAATTAGGCCGACAGGGATAAAAGGGATGAGGGAGGGTTAATCCGATTTGCAGCCGCCTCCTTGTGGTGCATTCTGTGTTGTTTTTTTTACAGCTATATAAAGGAAAACAAGCGAAGAGCAGCTATAGAAAGTATAATTTTTTCCGGGATTTTGATTAGGTTTGATTGGAAAGAGGAACCTCTTTAACATCAATATAAAAAAAGTAAAAACTACTACTGTTTCTTTGGTAAGTGACTAACCCAAACTTATTTAAGCCGTGTAAAAAATTGACAAACAATTTTTCGCCATATAATATTGCTACGGCCTACTACCCGGTTCCAATAAAATAGCTTCTAGGACTTTTGAAATTGTATCATTTTTTTTTAGCACCATGTATCTCAGAATTCTATCTTCAGGATCTAATAATATCTCTATACTACCGTTTTCTCTTAGAATGGTTGAAGAACTCATAAATATGGGAATCCAGTGATAGAAACCGACATGCATAAAGCGGCAACTTTCTAATATATGCCCAGAGAGGCCGACTGGTTCATAGCCGACCTTGTTGAAATATATAGCTGCCTTGCATTCCTCTTTTTAGGATTTAATTTGCATAATTTGGTATATGCGGCAAAATGATCAGATTAGCGAGTAGTGCTCAACTGCCAGAAACACTTAGCCCCCTCGCCACTATTGCAAAATTTCTACCACGTCTGAAAATTGTGTATCTCGACTAAGATATTTCAGCAGTGTTTACAGACCGGATCAGTTAAGCCAAGATTCTGTTGGTGCAATAACGTTCTAATCTGTTGGTTAGTGATTATTTTAATTAGAGATTATATACTACGTTTAATGGACGATTTGAGATTGTGAACAAACAATTACAAAATTAGCCTTTAGGATTCTATATTCTGAAATAACAAGTATAAATTGCACAATGATTTATATTTGTATATATTTCATATTTCATATAATGGATTGTTTATAACAGGAAACTTCTCCTCTTATTCAGTCTCTTTTTAATATGGAAAGATTCTGAATTGAGTAGCGATGAGGACGGGGAACCATTGGCTGGAATCCAGAGCCGAACAAAGCTATAAGCCAGAACCAAGTTTAAAGTCCTCAAAATATATCTTAAATTTAATTATGTACGGAACGATATGACTATTCAATTATTGAGGACTATTCGTTAATTCTTAGGAAGGTTCCCCTGTATCAGACATACTCATCGAATATGAGTTTTTGATCGGCTCTACTATAACAGAGTTTCCTTGACAGTCGCTAGCAAATCTTTATTTATTAGGGAGATTCCAAATTTTGTTGTATTTGTGGTAAACTTATGATCAAGTGACAAGCCAAACCATTTCCTGAAAAATAAAAAACCTATTTCATGCATTTTGGTGTTCCAATCGATTACTACAACATCGTTGTATCCCATAAGTGCTGTGTCAGCTGTAGCGTGGTGTTGGTGAAGTGAATACAGGCATGAGTAAAAATATATGCATTTTGCATTTCCAATGATGCATGACAAAGACTGAAGGTTATTCCAAAAAAAAGTATAGCGTATGATTCAATATCATTCTGCATAAGACCTGTTCCTCACACTGCAGGCGTTTACCAGCACCAACTGCGCCTTTAGATTGGCAAGATATTGTTTTGGGAGATAATGGAGATAATAACGCATCATCAGGCAGCTCAGAAGAATAGTGTACAGATCCCACTTTTGCTCCAGGTCTCAGATCAAGCGAGCAACACTTGATTGTTCAAAGTGAGTTAAATAATTTCGTACGCGATTTAGGGTTGTCCAAACAGCAATTAGAGCTTCTTGGAACTAGTTTGAAGAAGTGGAACTTACTAGCCAAAGAAACTAAAATTACGTCTTTGGAAAAAGAAATGCTACGTTTTCTGCATTTTACAATATGTAAATGGTTACACAAACGGCGCGCCAGGGGTAATCGTCTAGTAATAGCACCTGAACGCGTTGAATATGGTAAGGATACCGTAAGTTTTCTTTCAGCATTCTGAAAATAGTCGAAAAGGAACCATTATTTAGTTGGCCGGCAATCTATCATGTACTAATTTCATAGGATTCTTCAACAATAGCAAGGACTTCTTCTTCAAACTTCTAGCAGTTCCAGGAATTCCCATGATATTTTTTGATCTGCCAAAAATATCAGTTTCTTGCCAACGAATATGAATTTGTGTGCAGGAATGTTTTGGAACGTGGCAAATGATCTTGCGGATAATGCTCAGTATAAAGGCGTCTTGCTTTGAGTGCATTACCATTATCCTACAAAAACGCATGTTAGCCATTCCAGTATGTGTGTAGGAAGCAATTTTATAAACTATTATTCACTTATAAAATTGTTTTCCTAACTTTAACTTTTCGGAACTCGCTTACTGACCAACAAAATTTACTGACCTCCTTATCTATTTTGTCAAAATAGCATCATGTAACAGTTAGCAGCCCAATTTGCTTCAAAACAATGCAAAAAGTGGTTGGTCCAAATCCCGCACAAACGCCACTGGAAGAAATTTAAAATCTTAAAAAATAGGCAAGGGTCGTTAAATATTTTGCCTTACTTTTGAAACACCTTGTATATATGGATGGATATAGATTTTATGTTCCTTTATTAATTGAAGAGGTCTCGCTTCTTCATTTATATTTGGCTATTTTCACTTTCATAAGACATTTGGTAAATAATGGAGCATCTCTTCGGCTCTGAATTATCAGCGTTTGTATTTAGCAGCACAGTCGGAATAGTGTATCGAATTAACCAAAATTATCCAGTGACGATGGGGAATAATATAATAGCGTTTAACTTTAAAACATATCAATATCGCTACTTCCTTAAAATTACTACAACATCGTTATATCCACAATACTGAAACACAACTTTCACACTCGATGCACGTTTCGCTAACCATGTTGATATCATTAGGAGATGATTAATCATCTCCTAATTATGGCAACATG
>MU186193.1:67908-79252 GCA_016904865.1 Pissodes strobi | reverse complement strand
GCGAAACGCGTGTCGAGTAGCAAAATGATGTTTCGGTATTGTGGATAGAACTTTGTTGTAGTGCATTTTGCCGAAGGTTTCACATCCCAACACTGTCTCATTAGTAAATTAACTAGCGCAAACAATATAATATGTTCTAATTATCAACCTAACATTTACATCATTAAACTAAATTATCGTCTATAATCGAAATATGATAGAGAATGCATGACACTTGCTCATAGTCAAATATGTGCAGTATAAGGTATTCGCACTAACAGTTTTAATTTTTTGTAGTAATAAGTTAATTGCATGCAAAACCGTGCGTGAAGGTTTATTGCCTAAAAACGGTTTAAATATATAAAAAAGCTACTTCTTTATGGTAACAAAACTATACTAAGTGACATAGGAATCCGAACACCCAGTTTAAATTGTTTTATTTTAATAAAATTTGGTGAATTTATTTATCTTGCTGAATATAACAATTGATTAAATTTTCAGCCTTATCGGTCTGGGAATTCGGTTTTTATACGACATTCTTTACAATTGGTTACGATGCCTAGAGTACGGAGACCTGTACCATTTCGTCAACTTAGTGAGTTTGATAGGGGCTGTATAGTGTGACTTCGGGAGGCTGGACTTTCTTTTCGGGAAATTGCAGTTAGAGTGCAAAGAAGTGTAAACACTGTGGTTAGGTGTTGTCAGGCATGGCTTTAAGAAGGCCGTACGCGAACAGCAAGGGGCACTGGACGCCGCCGTAGAACAACAGACCGTGAAGATCGTCGCCTAAGATTATTGGCTTTAAGGGACCGTTTCTCCACTACCAGGTCTATTGCAAATGAATGGTTTGCAGAACATGGAAGACCTATTGGCATACGAACTGTTTACTGACGAATGAGAAGTTTTGGCCTGTTTTCATACCAGCCACAATGGGTCCTCCCTTTAAGTCCAGAACACTGACGTAATCGCCTTGAGTGGTGCAGAGAACGGTCACTCTGGGATCAGGAATGGAACAGTATTGTCTTTAGTGACGAGTCTCGATTTTGTTTAGGCGTGCACGATGGTCGAGCCAGGGTTAGAAGGCGACGTGGTGAAAGGAGGAATTTACAGTTTTTTGTTGAAGGACATGTTCATCACACTGTTGGAGTTATGGTTTGGGGTGCTATAGCTTATGGTTCCAGGTCACCTCTAATCTTCATCAGAGATAACATGAACGCGCAGCGTTATATCCAAGAATTTCTAGAACCCCATCTTTTACCATATCTTGACAACCTGGCAAATCCAACTTTCCAACAAGATAATGCCCGACCACATGTTGCAAGTGTCACATTGTTACCATGGCCACCAAGATCTCCCGACTTATCCCCAATTGAACACGTGTGGGATATGATGGGTAGGAGATTGCTCAATTTGCAACGTCCTCCTCAGACTCTAGGAGCACTTCGAGAGGAGTTGGTGGTTGCCTGGAATGAGATACCACAGGAGGACATTGACCACCTGATCAGAAGCATGCCTAGACGCGTTGGAGAATGCGTAACACATCGGGGTGCATCCACACATTATTAAAGGTAAAAGGGCTTTAAAGCAATGCAATTATTTTGAAAATTTAATCGTTTACTTATTATGCTTCATTAAGTACTTACACAAAATTTTATTAAAATATATTCATTTAAACTGGGTGTTCAGATTTCTATGTCACTTAGTATAAATACACGAAATATGGTTTTAAGGCTATTTCTCGCGATAATACTATTGTCACGAATTGGTTTTTTATCCGTGCCTTGCTTAGCGTGCAGGAGAATAGCTCAGATTCGAAGTCGCTCTACGTCAGGTAAGCAATTGCAACTGGCGACGCAGCAATTCCGCTGTACGAGTGAGTGTCATTATTGATTACTCTATCTGTGTCTCTGTAAGTTTAAGTTAATGGATGGATAATGGATCCTATAGAAACGTTTCTAGGTAATTATCGAATATTTCTATTTTAAACGCAGTAACATATCATAACACGATTATTAAAAAATTAAGTGCAATTTGGGTACTGAAAAATAGGTGTATACAGTAGATGCATAATATCTATTATTATGAATCTATTGAGGATGCAAGTAAAGAAGACATTTTCTTATGGCAAGTGAAGTGACTAGGTGCTAGGGCTAGGGTCTAGGGTTGCCAAGTTGTAAAAATGAAATACCCCGAGGCAAGTCAAAACAATAGCTGTCGCTGCCGCTCGAATCTCGATCTCAGTTAGGTGGTTCCCGGAAATCCAAAGTCGCGTGGCGGACGGGGCACGGGTGAAACGTCATCGATTCTTTGAAGCTACAGACTGCATCGTTGTCAAGTCTGTTACTACTAATTTAAATTCAATGCAATTTTATATATGGGAAACATTCTAATTATTTTTCTTTATATAGTCAAATTCGAAATTGTTATAAAGCGGGGGCAAAAATTTCTTTCTGTCCTTCTAATGGGCGCAAACTTTCACTCCAGCATAGAAGGAACTGAGAGTGAATAATCTGAAATCGAAGGAACAAAAAAAAATTAATTTCGAGAATTTAAAAATTAGATATTGAATGAAATAAAGTGTGTCAATGCGTAGGCTAAAACGAGCTGTTGCCGAGCGTATAAATTAGGTCCTAGCTCTAATGCCGGAGAGTAGGGTGGGGGTTGATTTATTTAAGGCGCCACGGGCTTTTAGACCGCAGAAGCGAGAATTACCCCAAAGTTGAAATATGGAACTCGTTTTAGCTTAACCTTCGCGACAAAATAAATGAATAACAAAACATCGTTAGAAAATTAGATTAAATATTAATACCGGCAATTTATCAGTATTTATAATGGAAAAAAATAATTACCCGAAAATTAATCAAAATCAAAGTCGGTATAAGCAAGTACCCGGATTAACCAAAGAAAACAACTAAAGTCGATAAGGACATATATTCAAAAATTAATCAAAAACGACTAAAGAAAGAGGTAAACAAATATTCAAAAAGTAATCAAAAATAATCAATTATTGAGCGCTAATGATAAAAAAAACTTATAGAAGCGGCCTGTACTGTTGGAGATTCGCTTAAGTTCTAATTAAATAAAACATGTGAATAAACAAACAAGGATTGGTTTTATTACCTAATAAGGAAATATCACAGCTGGTCAGGAGGACAAAAAAAGGATTAAATTGGAGAAAATTTCAGTAAATCAATTCTTATGGTTACACTGTATTCTTAAACAAAAAAGGTAGGCTTTACTCTGTGAAATAATTCACACGTTTAATCTAAATAAATTCCAAAATAATCAGATATAACTAATGACGATCGCTCAAAGCATTAATAAAACGAACGTCAGTAAAATATGTTGAAAGCCAGCGATACTGCAAATAACTTCTCGTTATGGGCAAATTCAATTAGATCGAGTAATCATCTAATTAAATAGTAATTCACGGCACTAGAATCATGATCCGTCACATATGCCTATAACTAACTAACTATGGTTATTCAGTTCAATTAAGCTTCGTTGATAACTGCCGCAAAAACAATATATTAAAAAAACTAGTTAGACCTAGCGTTATTATTGCCACCAATTAGTTACAGACATATGATGATTTACTCCACGGTTATGTTACCGGTAGGACACAGATAATAAACAATCTGTTCAAATAAAGAAAATATCAAAGGCCGCAATAAAAAAACAATTAAAAATAACGCAAAATCTACTAGGCTGTAACAACACTAGTAGTTATCTGATCTACAGTTATCCAACGTACGCCAGAAATCGTGAAAACTGAGAATAATAATAAAATTATTTCGACCTACAACGTTATTGCGTCAGTCAATTAAAAGTTCAAAAAAATTCATCCATCCAAAATCTTATTTATTCTAGATCAACGGATCTATCTGAATTTTAGAATTTGATTAAATAAAATCAAGCATCTCAGGCTCGACAAATTGCCCAAAAAATTCAAAGTTCGTTTAAAAGGAAAATTTAATAAAACTGAGCTTTATCCACAATACCGAAACAGAATTTTTGCACTCGACGCGCGTTTCGCTAACCATGTTAGCATCATCAGGGGATGATTAAGACTAATCTTAATCATCTCGTGATGATTCTAACATGGTTAGCGAAACGCGCGTCGAGTGCAAAAATTATGTTTCGGTATTGTGGATAAAGCTCAGTTTTAGTGCATGTTGCCGAAGGTTCCAAACCCCAACATAGGAAAATTTAATGACTAAATGTTACCTTAATTAAGGAGAAAAAGATTCAAAGTTAATTTTTGCTCGAAAACAAAGCAAAAAGAACAAAATAATAATAATTAGAGATCGTAGGTTAATTGCGCACTATAACCCTCGTAGATATTCCGGCTGACCTGGCTTCGACGTTCTCTCGATCGAGAAATTTAAATAAATCCGCGCCGCGAAACGATTCGATTTTCAACAAATTAAATTTAGCGCGTGAAGGTAAAATCGATGGTAAAAGGCCCTGTTTCCGGCTCCGTAGAATACTGTTTTGGGATTGTTTGATGGGATTGAGCGTCGGACGCATTTATTTTTAATTGTCTTTGAATAATTGGGAATTCTATTAATGGAAGTGGCTTAATGACAATGCGCTTTTGGCCACTCTGGGTAATTTTTTTGGAGGATGCCTATGCATCGAAATCCTAGGATTTTATCGTTTAATTCCCTTGGATGAATTATTGTATAAAACGTGTGGATAATCAAAAGGTTACTGATGCTCTCGCTGCTACTAGTAGCTTGTTAAAAAAGTCACTTTTATATTAGATTCTACGTTTACATATTAGATTTTATGAAACATAAGTAGACTTTAGATGAAGTATATGCTATATTATCTACCTTTCATGTACTAATAGTTTAATATTTTGGATTTATTTTTTATAAGTTATAGATAGATCAATATCTATAAACATGTTTTTTAATTTAATTAGTTTAGTTTTACTCTCATTTACTTAGTGATGTATTTATTTTAATACGTATGTAGTATGTTTTTTTAATGTAAATATTAAAAAAATGTCAAAAAATAAATACATTGTGTTTATCATTTAAATTATTATGATAACAAATATTTTATAGAAAACACCATTGACACCACTCAGTTTTTACATAGAATGGGGGCCCCTTAAGGTTACTTTCCCGGGCCAGTCAGTAGGGTCCCATCCGTCCCTGGGTCTTTGTGAGCTGTGTAGTTTTTTATTTATGTACTTGTTTTAAAATTTACTCGTATATCGTAAGTTTTTTAGCGTCTCTCTAAATTTGATACATATTAAAGGCACTTGCACTACTTTTAAAAAATCCCCTTACTGGAAATATTGATACTCGTAGATTCGACTCTCACTACTTTTTAGAAATCCCCCGGGTGCCATGTACCTATCTATGTACATGTACGTACAGGTTAGGTAGGGACCTGATCACCCTGTACCTATGTACAGGTGCTCCCAGGTAATTAGGTTGCGGGATAGATCAACTAGCAGAGTATGCACCTGTGGGCTTGCACTCAACTAATCGAGCGGAGTTAAGAGAGACCCGAAAGTCTGATGAATTTGGCGTTTGCCTGTGCATTTATATTTTACAAAATGCTGATGGCTGCAACGTTTAGGACTAAAATCGCTCCCGTCGAACGCTCTAGTTTATAATTAACTGTGAATGTTTATATAGCATTTTTCAAATACAAACTCTAACTCAGGACAGGGTTATATTTACTTAGTAGGTTTATGCATTTTAGTATATCACACTATATTTAAAAATATACTGTCAAATTCATTAATTTTTTCAGTTTTTTAATAATCAAATATCGGTAACTGGATAAGGAACAAGGAAAGCCACCATTTTTCGGCAGTAGTTGCACAAGGGCGTTAAATTAGCGGATAATTTTGCATGGCAGCGTGTTGTTTGAAAAACTGCATGACTTTCTTTTCATATTTTGGTGAAAGAACCTGGCTCCGAAAGAGGCGGGCTCTTTTAACCTTCAGATGACCAAGGGGAGTGTATGTTTTTCTTCAATAAGTTCAGAAATATGTTCAATTTCTAACTGATTAGTTTTTTCATCTGACTATATTATCATGCTTAGTATGCTCATATTTCGTAATAAATAAATTTTCAATATTTCAGAAATTAAAAATATTTTCTCAATTTGTGGTCAAAACGACCCCCCTTGGTCTTCCATGTTTCGTTTTGATATCAGGTAAATACCGAGTGGAAAGTTAATATGGCAGAAGGTCAGTTCACTCTCTGTCGGCTCCTTTCATGTCTTTATGCATCTCTTTTCGCCGCTCTACCGGACGCGGTGGCATCGATGAAAGATTTTTTGTCCGATGTGTATTGCGGAAGTACCAGCTCGGACCAACGCGACGCGTATCGGTGGCGGCTCGTCTGTATGTTCGCTGCCGTGTGTATGTGGAATTCCGAGTAATTTTGGACTGCGCATGATCAAAATATAATATTAAATTATTAGAACGTGTCTATACGTACGAATGTTATGACGTGCTACCTGCTTCAGTTAGTTATTTCATTAGAAGAAAAGATCGATTTGTTAGAATGCTATATGGCAAATAATAAAAGTTCTGTCCTTGCGCTGAAACAGTATAGAGACAAATTTCCTCAGGGGCATTTGCACGAAAAAAAAATATTTGCGAAGCTGTACCAGCAGTTTAGAAGGAATGGAAAATAAGACCTAAAGAAAAATAGATATCGAACCGTTTTAAATGAAAATAAGCAACTAGACATCGTTCTGCATTTTGAAGATACTCCAGAAACCTCCACCCGCCTTGCTGCTTCAGATACCAACCTGAAACGAACAACTTTACAAACTTGTTTGAAGATTAACAATTATAAGCCTTTTAAATTTCTGCCAGTTTAACAATTAAAACCATCAGATTTTAACTTAAGACTCGAACTTTGCAATATCATGATGGACAGGCATTTTTTAGACAACTTTTTTCACAACATCATTTGGACCGATGAATCTATATTTACAACTGCAGTTGGTATATTTAATAAAAAAAAAAATGCGGGATTGGAGTAAAACCCAGTAGTGTGTTGTAGCCGGCGCCATCTATCCGTAACCTGCTAAGTTTATCGGATATAGAGAGTACTATACTATAGTAATTATTGGCTACTACTTGACCTGTGTATGTCAGGTGAACCTAGGCAAATGCATCAGAAAGTTTATACCTTCTGTACCTTCCATTCTTTTTCACCTGCCGACCCATCCATAGACGCGTTTCGCCGTATAACGGCTCGTCAGTATGGGTATAGGGTCAGCAGATCAGAGAACGGTACTTGAGGCTTTAAACAAACCCAGTGAAATTCAAACCAATTTGAAAAATTAATTTCACTGGGTTTGTTTAAAGCCTCAAGTACCGTTCTCTCATCTGCTGACCCTATAGCCATACTGACGAGCCATTATACGGCGAAACGCGCCTGTGGATGGGTCGGCAGGTGAAAAAGAATAGAATGTACAGAAGGTACAAACTTTCTGATGCATTTGTCGTTATTGGAGTGCTGAAAATAAAAAAATCCGTCGTGCAAGTTCAGAAGCGGGGTAGAAAATCAGTGAAAATGTGGTGCGGAATTTGGAGGTCAAGGATTTTGGGACCTATATTTTATGAATAACATCACAAAGGTATTTAGAACTCTTAATAAATGAAATTCGACCTCTCATTTTTAACAATATTCCGAAAAGAAATCATCCAAATTTAATATGGCAAACAAGATGGAGCACCTTACCACCGAAGTGCGGAAATTGCTGGATTCTTAAATCACAATTTTAGGGAATGGATAGGGCAAATTGATATCATCTTTTGGCCTGCTCGTAGCCCTCACTTGACATCGTTGGACTTCTTTTTGTGGGGTACGGTAAAAGACATAGTGTATAAAAATAAACCATCCACGGTTTTAGAACTAAAAAGCCGAATTCGCAAGGCAATTAACTATTTAAACGAATCAAATTATGTGCTTAATGCCATAAATCGTATACTAGTTGTTTACACTACATGCATTATGCAAAACGATGGACATGTCGTACATTTAAGTTTAATCTGTTCCTTAGAAATTAAAGTTACAATTGCTTAAAACATGATCGTTATGTTCGTTAGGTTTTCTTCTACTTCAACTAAATAGCTACGTTTTGAACAAAAAATTCCAAATTTGTCAACAATTTAAATTTTTAATTAATTTTTAGTTATTAACATATATCGTTCTTATATATTACGTAAGCTAGTATACGTTAGTACAATTTTGACGCATTAGTGTGGAAATATTCACCACTGCCTGGAGATAATCGTCAGTTTGCTTCAAAACGGTAAGCCAGAACCCCATAGTATTATTTATTTTTAAAATTGCTATTGATATGTCCATTTAAAAATATAACAATATTCAGGGTGTCCCATTTGAAAAACCATAGAAAAATAACGCTTTACGAAACTTGGCAACACTGGTCAATTTTTTGACTTCTTCAATAAGTTCAGAAATATCTTCAATTTCTAACTGATTAGTTTTTCATCTGACTATATTATCATGTTTAGTATGCTCATATTTCGTAATAAATAAATTTCCAATATTTCAGAAATTAAAAATATTTTCTCAATTTGTGGTCAAAACGGCCCCCCTTGGATTTCCATGTTTCATTTTGATATCAGGTAAATACCGTGTGAAAAGTATATAGAGCAGAAGGTCAGTTCACTCTCTGTCGGCTCTTTTCATGTCTTTATGCATCTCTTTTCGCCGCTCTACCGGACGCGGTAGCAACTTGACGATACTCCGACAATATCATTTTCATTCCTTCGCATATTTCACTTTTCGTATGGCCCTCCGCTCGCTTCGCTCGCTACGGGATCTCAAGAAAAGGAGACTAACCACGTGCTAACCCAAACTAATCCAAGACATACCCAAAAACAAGAAGAAAACAATTTAGAAATATAACCTTTAAAAAAAATTAAAACACCGACGGGGTTTGAACTCGAGTCGCCGAAGTGAAGGCTAACCATGCAGACCACCAGGGCACATACAAACGGCTGGTTGCATCACGAAGACAGGGCGTGCACGCAGGAATGAAAATGACATTGTTTAATTATCCGCAGATGCGGTGGCATCGATAAAAGATTTTTTGTCCGATGGGTATTGCGGAAGCACCAGCTCGGAAACGACATGATGGTGGTGGTTAATCTGTATGTTCACTGCCGTGTGTATGTAGAATTCCGAGTAATTTTGGACTGCGCATGATCAAAATATATTATTAAATTATTAGAACGTGTCTATACGTACGAATGTTATGACGTACTACCTGCTTCAGTTAGTTATTATCTTTATTTTGTGGCGAATCTAGGATTACTTAATGTTTTGTATATAAAATATGGCCCGAAATTTTCTTACCGCGACTGAGTTAGAGTACACAACTATTGCAAGTGACTTTTACGATGATCTAGATGATTAAATTATATCAGAAAACGAGTATGTATTATTAGAGGATGATTCAAATGCTAAAAACAGTTCCACATACACCCGAGAAGAAACTGACGGCAATACAAACCAAGGTGAAAATATTTCGGCAAAAGATGACAGATTGTGGGATAATTAGAAATCTAAAAGCTCCAAATGTTTAGCAATCTAACCCAACTAAAAAGCCTGGGATAACTAGTGTGATGTTCTCTGATAGGTTTGCCAGTATCGTTACATAGTGAAGGAAACAACTCGCGTAATTTTAAGTTTTTATTAGTAAAACATAAGTACTTGATAATACACTACTAGGAATCTAATGGAGAAGTTCTCTGTTACACATAAATGTACAATCTGTACATATATAAATAATCACTTTAAGGGTTTGTCTATATTATACTTAACTTTTAAACAATTAGGTACTATTATCTAAATATCATGAATGCTTATTAATAACATCAGCGAATTCATGGTTATCCTAGATCCTGTCGCCCTGAACTAATAAGGTAATTATGCAATAATAATACCTCTAAATTGTATAAATTACGGAATCAAGTGCATACAGCTCAAAATTTACGCCTAAAGTAGAAGCTTTCTATTTTTTTTTTCTTCGGATGAAAAGGTATTGTCATTAGCGAAACTAATAATCATGCACAATCAATTTTAGGAAACAACTAGAATTCCGTCAATAAGGAACAATTAAATGCCCTTATTGGATTTTTACTTCTGACCGGATGCTTCAAGCCAAAAAATCACGAACCAATTTTGGAGTTGTAGAGTATAAAAAGCTTTTTGGAGGTCTATTTTCCGCACAATAATGAAAGAGTGAAATTTTACTTAGATTTCGAAGGTTTAATGATTTAGCAACACGCTCAGAAAGACGCGATTAACAGAAGTTAGCTGCGATAAGCGAGAGATACTTGTTATTTTTACTTCAAACTGTAAGATTGCCTATAATCCCAATCCTGATGTTTATATCGATGAACAACTTGTGCCTTTTCGTGAAAAATGTCCATTCAGGGTCTATATGACATCTAAGCCAGATAAAAATGGTATAAAGATTTGGGCTTTGTGTAATTCTACTAATACATATTGCTAGAATTAGTTTTATTAAGTCTAATGCACAGGAATGGCAAATAACTTCTAGAAAAAGGGCAAGATAATAATTATAATGATTTTTTCTCATATAGGTAAGAGAACCAATTTTGGAGTTGGACATGGTGTAACTACCGACAGCTTTTTCACATCGCTGCTGTTGCCAAAGGAACTTATACAGCAATCACAAACTATCAGGTGAACAATTAGAAAAAATCGTCGAGATAGCCAAATAATTTATCCCCATCAAAAAACGGGCAGAACATTCAAGCTAATTATTGTATACAAAAGATGCCATTTTAGTTTCCTATGTACCGAACAAAGAGAGCGTTCTGCTGCTAAGCACGCAACATTCTGGCCTAAACGTGTCTGGTGAAGAAACACCGCTCTCTAGCCTCTAAAATTGCAGTGCAGTTCAGAATCTCACTCGAACCACGGCAAAACGTTGTTGCTTGTTCCTTTTCGCGCCAAAGGTCATCTCTTTAGGCATTTTCCTATTTTGTTTGCACAGATATTAGAGAATATCTGGTGCACCTCAGTTATCTTTTTCTAATCTTGAATGAAGAACTCTCTTTGGGCATTATTGCAGTAGTTAATTGAAGAAAAAGATAGCGTCCCCTTTGGAAACTTGAACGTAAGATGGCGGATTGACATTCCTGTTCGAATAATTTCTGCAATCAAGGTGAAAGCGGAATTTTATGGTTTCCGTAAAACAAAAATTATGTTGGAAAGTAACTAAGTAAAATCTCTCCTCATTGAAGAAAAAAGTAAAGCAGAGTCAAGGTGCAAAGATGTGTGAACGTTGCTAAGTTGGAGAACTAAATGTCTTAAAATAA
>MU186193.1:51118-67508 GCA_016904865.1 Pissodes strobi | reverse complement strand
TCTGGTTTTTCGGCGACCACATGCTGGAGTACAAAACTATCCATTTATTTACTTATTTTTTATACGAATGTAATTCACATGTATTTTGAATTAGAGGCGTAATATATAGTAACAATAACATAGTTATACGGAAAATTTCGGAAATAAGAACAATTGTATCAGGATTATGATTTTCGTTTGTCGGGAATGATAATTGCATACTACATAATATGTGAAATTTTATATTTGAAGATTCAGTGTAATCATACTGAAGTGTCTGATTTCGACTGGAAATTAAATGAAAATTGCCCTCTACTTTACTTCTGCGAAGTAAATAGTCAAGTTAATATAGGTTATTAAATAATTCCACTGAGATTTGACCTTCCCAAATTTATGTGAACCCCTTCTATCATTATTCGTCGACACGGGTACATTTTAGCCAAATCCCAACGCTAACATTATTTAAGCCTCTCATAAAATATTTACCATATTTTCTAAAAATAGCCATACAGTATACAAAGCAAATCTACCAGAAGCTTTGAATCGATTAAGCGAAAGGGCATAATCAATAGTTATATCACGAGTGGTTGATATTTTAGTGAGAATACTTGACATTTTTATGTTAATTTGTTTAAACATTTATGAGATTAATGTTTTGTAAAAATATCCCGACCGCAAAGTTGGAGGCGTATTTCTTAAAAGAAATTTAGTCGAGTGGTATTTTTAGAACAAATCTGATGAAAAACTGTCAAAGAATACTCCATCAAAAATATCTACCACAAGTGTTTTTTTAATGTTCGGCACACACGCAAAAGGAAAATATTATGCCACTCAACGAGCGGTGCGTGCGCGGAGAAGATGGTGGGCGTTGGACTTGAAGCGTTGTAGGTTGCAGTTTTCGAGAAAGACGTTACTCGGAAGTACATTCCAGAGCGAGGCAGTCCTCCAGACAAGGGAGTCCCGCAACAGGGACGTCCGCAACTGAATCGTATGTTGATAAGCAGCTTGTGTCTGACGTGTGTTTCTGTTTGGCACTTCTCGGTGCAATCATAAGTGCCAGCTCGTTCGAACACCTTCCATAGTAGTATCGATAGTAAATAGATAGGTCTGTTACTTTGATGTTCAACTCTATGAAAGTATTTAGTGAACTCTGGGTCATCCACAAGGCGGACTGCTCTCCTTTGTATGGAGTCAAATATATTGAGCAAGTGTGTGGGTGCCCGGCTCGACACATGGGAACAGTATTTCAGATCTGAGTCTTATAAAGCAGTGAGAGCTGATGAGGTATATACAACTTTTTTGCTCTATAGAGTGCTCCTACCTTTTGTGCTGCTGCCTTGGAGAATTTGGCGACGTGATTACGCCAAGACATATTGTTCTCTACGTTGATGCCCAGCAAGCTTATAGATGAGACCAAAGTCAGTGTTTGTTCTCTCATTGATAAGTAAGGTTCTGCAGTGTTTGCTTGTTTTGAGAAGACAGCTCTCGATGGCTTTGGTCCACAGGTAGGTCACGTAAGTCAGGAGATCTCCCGTTGATCTGTGCTTGGGGAATGCTTCCGAAATAGCCCACCATGCTTCTGCGAGGCTGATTATGTTAGCAACGTGGTCGTGCCAGGACATATTGCTGTTGTCCGGGACATCCTGTAATCCGATTTGTTAGTATGAAGGATTGGTCGATCCGGCCATAACTATGTCAGTACCCCCCGTATTGGCTTTCTTGGTAAACGACCAAATTTCTGTCGCCCCAAGTTAAAAATGTCTACAGATCTTAATTAATTGTTGTAATCTACTCCTGTCTGCGGTGATAAGTCTAAGTCGCTGGTAAAGGTTTTTCTAATCTAAATTGGGAGACAAGGGTACTGTCATCTGCAAAACTGTAAGCAGGATTGTTGGTTTCGGTCAGCAGGTCATTAATATAGATGAGGAACAGAGTTGGTAAAAGTATTGCGCCTTGAGGCATGCCCGTGTTAATGGTGAATGTGTCTCAGATGTGTCCATTAACTGCAACGTGCAGAGATCGGTTCTTAAGGAAGCTGGCAAGCCAGCTGCAGGGATAAGCTGGCAGTCCGGAGGATGGCAGTTTGTTGAGCAATCTGTCATGCCAAACTTTGTCGAATCCCTTCGAAATATCCAACGCAATCGCTCGAGATTTTCCGTAGGTCTCAATTACCCTACTCGAAATCGAAATAATAATATTCAATTCGAATTAACTAAATTCGCCATTTAACCCTAGAAATTTGTATGTTCTAAGTAATTTGCATTATATTTTGATGAGATAGAAATTATTTAGATGTTTCCAATTTTGCCTAATACAGAAGAATTTAATATCATTCCTCCATCCCTGTGAAGTCGACTAAAAGTTTAAGTAGGTCAAAAACAAATAAAATTTTGGAAAAGAATGGTATTTAATGTTCTTTATGAATTCTGTAACATAGGATTCAACTTAAAATATATTGAATTCACTCTGCTTTTTTCAATCAATTTTTATAGAGTTTCGATTAGGGCAATATAAGCCTCCGTATAAATATTATGAGATTTTTTTTACGGCAAAAACATTTACAATATGTTTTAGTTAAATTTTATTCAATTTGTTTCCGATATCCCAATTATTGCTAATTGGAAAATTTGGAGACAGAATAGAACTATATCCACTCTGAGTAAAATGCAATATAATTGATTATGTTTATTTTTAAGATCTACCTGGTGCTTAATACATATGTAGTTTTGTAATTAGCAAACAAATGGTTTTATGTTTGTTTTACACTATTTTTACATTTTCTATTTTCTGGGAAAATACGATTCAAACGGTAAGCTGCAAATGCAATGCACAAATTTGACAAAGGTAAAAACATATACATTTTAAATGATTTTTTTTAATACGGCCACAGGTTAGACTTCGTATACTATGTTTCACGACGACATTTTGCTCGGAAACCTTGACTGTTACACAAAAAATTAACAAGCGGCAAAAAAGAATTTACAAAGTATTTAGTAGGGGCAAGACGGAAAAATCATTAATCTGGTCTATGTTTATTTTTCTAAACGAATTACTAAATAGACTATATACTAAGTATACGTAATGCTTCAGTCCAATGATGTTCAAAATATTGAGGTTATATTCTTGCAAGATACTAATTTTTGTGTTTAAAGGAATTTTAGCACCGCTTCCAAGCATGTAACGGACCAAATTTTCATTTTGAATTTAGTCGCCGGAATGTCAAGATTTAATATTTAATTTGAAGGTTTTCTTATTAAGAAAATGGTCTATTAATTATTGATCTGCAGCTTGGTAGACGAAATACCCTCTAAAATTCAAGATCGATAATTGCTTGGATTTTTCTTTTACGTAGATATCGTTTTGGTTCGAATTGCTGGTTCCTGATAGTAACGCGTACTAATTTTGAGAATAATAGAGAGTTTTTAAGCCAGCTATAAATAACGGCTGATTGGGTGGTGTTATGGTTAAAGTTATTATCGATAACGATTATGACAGTGATGACAGATGTCACAAATGACAGTTGTGTTTTTGCATAATATGAATATAGTAAGAGCACCATCCAGACTAACCCAAACTTAGATTTTCATGCTATGCAGTTGAATAAATATTCAAATTTGGCACTGGCTTTTCAATCACCTCATATCTATCCCCGTACGATTTTGTCTTGTGTTGCCAGATTATTTGGTCTTTATTTATTACAAAAAATAATTTTGCCCAACAATGTTTAAGAATTTAAAAACTATGTTTATGTTTCATTTATTAACAGAACTATTCCAAGTGAACTAATAAAAATATAATTTCTATACGTTTTCAAATTTGTGATCGAATAGTCCAGTAAATTTCGCCAAATTAAAAAGAATGTTAGCAACTTCTAAGCGCATTGACAACGTTGCAGTCCATGAAATAATTACACCGATTACGATAACATCTTCCTTATTTCTTCGTAATAAACGGAATAAGTTATTGTTGATAAAGTCAAGGTGACATCATTTTAGTCATAGTCATAGTCATAGTCAATTATACTTTATTGTCAAAAAAATGAAATATTTGTATTGACAAAGCATGTACTTAAAAGTAAGCATATTCATTTTGTAAGTATTACAAACAATAAAAAATGTAAATAACGAGCAAGTTATAATAATTTGACAAACAGGACTACTATCTAAACAACATAATAAATTAGGAACAATCCTAAAATGTAAGTAAAACACAAAAAAAAATCTTAATCTTAAACATTTTTTTGCTTTCATAAAAAATAGACTGCTTTGCTAAGGCAGACTTTGGTATAGGCAAGCTTATATTAGTCTCTACATTTAATCTAGTATTATGTACATGATCTCGAGTTTCAAAACTCAAATACTTTTTATACCTAAGAGACACAGTTTCTAAAATAAACAGACATGGCACAGTTAAAAATTTGTCCCGAATAAACAGTGGTTGACAGTGTTCCCGGCTTACAACTCTACACAAATAACGAACTGCCCTCCTTTGTAAAACAAATATTGTGTTAAATAGTTGCTTGTTAGTGAATCCTCAAAAAGCAATACCATATCTCAGATGGGACTCAAATAGTGAATAATAGACCATTTTTGCCGTAGAACAACTAAGCTCGTTAGAAACTATTCTAATTGCAAAGCAACCAGCAGATAACTTTTTACTTAGTGCTTTTATGTGATCTTCAAATTTAAGTTTATTATCTATGGTAAGACCTAAAAATTTTGTACGGGGTTTATTTTCTACAATTTTATTATCTAGATACAGATCTTTAAAGCCAAATCCAAAGGTGATTATGCTGGTTTTACTTATATTAAAGCAAAGTAAGTTTACATCACACCAAAGCTTAACTTCGCGTAGGTTCCTATCCACAATTATTTTCAGGTCGTCCCTATCTTTACCATGCCAAAGAAGACTGGTATCATCAGCAAAAAATGTAAACGACCCCTGAATTTTTAAAGCTGCTAAGTCATTTAGATACAAGAAAAATATAATGGGACCCAAAACAGAGCCTTGTGGTACGCCTCTGGTAATAAGTGATTTATCAGAGTATTCGCCATCAGCTCTCACCACTTACATTCTACCCTCAAGATACGTAGAAAACCACTTTAGTGTAATATCCCCAAACCCATAGCGTCTCAACTTCTGCAGCAATATTCCATGATCCACACAATCGAATGCTTTCGAAAAATCACAGAATATTGCCGCAACAGCCTCGCCGCCATTCATATTTAGGTTAACCTGATGGAGCAAAGAGAAAATGGCGTCATCTGTATTCTTACCGGGAAGAAACCAAACTGAACAGGGTTTAATATTTTGTTATTTTCCAAAAAAATCATTAATCTCTTCTTGACTATTTTTTCAGTGACCTTTGAAAGCGTGGATAAAAGGGAAATGGGACGAAAGTTGGAAGGATCACCCATATCACCTCCCTTAAATAACGGAAAAACCACGGCACCTTTTAAACACGTTGGAAATTCACCCACAACAAATGAATGGTTAATAGCACATGCAAGGGCATACAATGCGGACTCCGGCAAGCACTCCAATAATACTCTTGCAGAGATGTGTATCTAGGGTTCTAAAAGATTTAGTGCAATTCGATGGATTGGGTGTTATTTCACTTATTGATTTACTCAATTCCTCCTGTTTTTTTAGTTTTTTGTTCAAAAAATCTATAGACTCTTGTCGATCCGCAGTCTGGAACACCGCAGACATGTAGCCGAGATATATCTGTTTTACAGATACTTTCACGGCAGATGTTCTCAGGATTTGGTCCGCCTCATCCCGCCCCTGGCGGCTCCTGTCAGACAGTCACGACAGACGGCAAGGGCGCACCAGTTCGTCGTACAACTGGAAACACCTAGAACATCGCTTTACAAGAACTCCTTTGTCTGGCGCACTGCATCACTGTGGAACACACTCCCAGGACATCTGTTTCCCACTAAATACAACTTACAAATATTCAAGAGCCGTGTCAATCAACATCTTCGCACACACACCGCTCGTCGAGCGCCATAGGGTCTCCCTTTAGTGTGTGTGCCACTGCAATAAAAAAAAAAAAAACACATAATCTTGCTCAGCAGCGGACACGGTATCTTCGAAGTCTTGGGTTCTTCTTTTTAAACGACTTATAGTCAGTTCTTTTACTTTAAGGGCCTGTCGTTAAGTGCTAAATTTTTTTCGTCCCCCTTGTCATGTTTTTCCTGACATTCAAGAGAGCATAGTATTTTATGTAGGCCAATCTTAATTGTTCCATCCTTTCTATCAAGACAGCTTGGATGGTAAACGTCAAAGCAGATTATGCATATGAAATTAGCAAAATCTTTTTTTGCACAACACTTAAACTTTGGTACCATTATCAATCTGTTTAGTCTTGTTAGAATTTATTTTGAATACTAAGTAAATCCAGTCAAAATAAGGTGTGACCTGCAAAAACTCCCAAACTCTTGAAGACAGCGAGTGAAGAATAAAAACCTGTCAATTTATACACATGATAAAACTGCTTGCACTTTTTTAATATCAACAATGATTATTTTATTTTGTCTACTTCATTAAAATAAAATACGTTAACACTTATAAAAACCATATAAATTTAAATAACACGAAAATTTTGACACTGTTAACTAAAGGACAAAAAACCGGACAGATAGACACCAAGCAAAGCAATTAATTAAAACTTAGAACCACTATAAAACACGTTAAAAACGGAGCGGTATTTTAATCCATTTTGAATGTGGCAACGTGCTCTGTGAACGTTAGAAGAGAAAAAAATTAATTTAAATAAATTAATACTGCGCATGCTCACAATAACGATAGCATAAAACATGCTAATACAAGGGGGTTTAAAATCTCTCTAATGTTACCATTCGATGATTTTGACAGCTCGGAAGCTCTAGCATGTTCTTTTTAATAAATGTCGGGTCAAATGGATATTTTCTTTCGGATGCCTCATGCGTAATTAATTCAAATACGTTTCGGTACATCAAAATTTTGTGCTTCTATTTTCGAAATTTGTTAGAAAATTGTTGAATGTGACATGTGACATGCGAGTCGTTTTTCGATTGGTCAGTCGAAAGGCCTTATCTTTGCCTTACCTTTAGTTAGTTGTTTTTAGTGCCTGGAACTCACTTCTCAATGGGATTTAAGTGCTGCTTTTGTCAGGTGAGTTGACTTTGGTTATTTTTGTGTGTCGTCCATTTTGCGAAAGAAAGCCACGTGAATAGTCCCTGATTCCATTTTAATTTTCCTTACAGAGGCTTTTCTCGTCGACATTTAGAGGCACCACAGCGATTTCGGTTTTGAGCAGATAACATAAGGGATGTCACAGGTAAAAGATTAATTTTTTTGTTCTCCGAGTGTTCCTTCTAATATACGAAGGAAAACGCGGCTCACCAATGGTTCTGATTGTAAATTTTAATTAGATATGATGAATACATTGATGCTTCACTGGGTTCTACCAACGAGACTCCTTTTTTTTGCTACACCTAATCAGAAGTCAAGGTTTTTCTGCTGGTCTTTTGACTGGGCTATCTCCGGCTACCTGTAGATTAAACGATTCCTTCTGAAAGCTACCTGAGGAGCCGCTTTTATTTATTTATATTACATCAGCTAAACAAAGTATATACATTGTAGACTCCTTCATATGCCCTTAGATGATCGTTATAAATAAATGATATTTGTAAACAAACCGCTGCAATATATTTACATTTGATCTGGTAACTACAACTATTGTTACGGTAATTTTGACAATTCCATAACATCAGGTTTTTCCGAGTTTGATTGTATTTATTTTTGGTTTGAAATAATAACTTTTCATCTTCAACCTATTTTGAATTACTGTCTGAATCGACCTGGTAGCAACAGTGTGGAAAATTCCGCATTAAATAGTACGAAAATATTAATAAAGAAATTTTTATGTTGCCCATCAAGTTCATTTAAAACTAATTTGGTCTTTTAAATATATCAGTCGATAATAATTATCCAGTTAATATAAAAGGAACATTAATATTATGGGTTGAATCTACGTAAATACAGCAGTCGAATATATTTGTTAAAATTGATAAATAATTTCAAATATTCAGTTCAGATTTTATGGTTAAAAATCGGTCGCTTCGTACCTACGGTAGAAAAAATTGAAATATTTGTGACGATTGCGTGTCAGTGTAATTTTTTTCGAGATGTGATTCTGGTGGAAGGTAAGACTGGATTTTAGAATCTTGTCTTGTACCGGGTACCAGTGTGGGAGGTTATGAGAAGGTAGGGCTTGATTTATTTTATTTTTGTTTGTTTTGCGATATCTGATCTTATTTCTAGTTTCCTATATCGTAGAGTCTGTAAGCAGAACATAGCTGCTAAGCTTGTGAATTTCTGGTATTTGGTTACTATCGTTTCGCATACCACGTTGCCTTTTGCCGTGTGTATGTTTCTGCCTGTAGGGCATGTGAGATAGTTTTTTTTTGGCCTTTAGGCTCTTTGATAAGAGAGAAAAAAAAGGACTTGATCCTACAAAAGCAGGGGTTATTTAATTTCGTATTTAGTTCAGCAACCCAACTAAAGAATCAATCAAATTGGCCTATAGGGCTCATATCTAGGTTCTAGTTAGAGGTGGCAATTTTTAGAAATTAATAACTAAAACTGTCGAGAGTGTAGGATATTCAGTCTAGTTTTCTCTAGTATCGTTATCAGTTGGATTCAGGCTTAGTTAGTTATTGTTCAACTTATTTTATCGTCACCTTGATATTTAAAAAGCGCCTTCTCAAGACTTCTCGACCGTGGTCGGTACAAGATCACAATTGTTTGTTTGTTATATGTCTCTATTTCTATCTAAATTTGTTGTTACCTTTGTTTTTGAGTTAAACTGATTTTTGAATTAGAAAATAGCTTTCATGCAATAATTCAATTGAATGATTGTCATTACCTTTGTTTTAGAATTGAATTGATTTTTGAGTTGACAAGTACCTTTCAGGCAATAATTAAATTCTGATTACTTGTTTAAATTTATTGATTTCATTTTTGTTCTTACCTGATTACCGTAATTGTTTTTTATTGAATTATTGTTCACTACAATATTTCGCAGCAAAAAAATAGCTATTCATTTTATTTATTATCTGTAACCTGTTAACTGTTTGATTTAAAAATATAATTATTGTCTACAGTCTAAACAATCCTGTGAAAATTGGCGGAGGCATATTTAATTAAATTAAATTAAATTTCTCCTTCACAGAGTTTTGGCATTTCTTAGCATTGTTAATTGGAAAGAATTATTTCTAGTTCTCTCTTGTCAATGTCTGTAAAAAAAACCTAAGCTAAGACAAGCGACGCTCTCCGCCATATTGAAACAGGGTTGTAACAGCATTCTTGGCGAACTCTTTAACTGCCTTGTACTGGTTTCTTCTTCATGCTACTGAGTCCATACACACTCGGCCTTACCAGGACAGCTTCCAGTGACGTCACAGGACAGATCCTAGACACTACAGCAATTTCCAGGAACCCTCTCCAGGAAGCTCGGAGGAAGCATAAGGTGATTAAGGGCAGTTATCACCAGGAAGGTTCAACAGAATTAACAGTTATTTTTGTTAGAAGGAAATAGAATAAAAGTTGTTTTTTGAAATTTCTAATCTTTTATTTTGCGCCTTTAACGACTATAACACTTGAAAAAAAAACTTTCAGAAGCATGCTCCTTACTATCATTTATCTAGTTGATTTAAAATTTTTTAAATGCTTACGTCTGCATGTTTTAAAAAGTGTAAAATAAGAAAAGAAAGATATTTCGATAATAAGAAAAATGATATTTTTATTTTTTAAACTGCCACATAGACTTCAAAATTTTTATTTTAAAAATTTCATTTTTTCATTGTATGTAAATTCCTAAAGGTTGAATCACTTGAAAAGCAACACATTTTCTTTAATATGTATCCCCAATTTTTGTAGTATCAACTAAGGCCCCAATGTATTTTTTTTTTAATTTAATTATTTATTCTTCTTTCAGCCAGGTGGAGTTGATGAAGTACTTTTATTTGAGCGAAATAAAACTAAAATTTATTACAAAACGAATTTATAAGTATTACAAAATGCAAAACGAAAAAATTTTAGTATTTAACATAATAATACATATCATCATAAGTAAATGACTTTAAACTAGGTATGTTATGAAACATTCATTGAAGAAATAAATCTTAATCTAATTTATAATCTTGCTTTGATCCAAAAGAAGGCATAATTTCACGTGATTCCAATTTTGCCCTTATTACACCATCTCTGTTGTCACTACCACAAACTGTAGCTGAAGCTTCCGTCAGAATTTTAACAGCTCGTTCAACCGCTTGCGTGTGACAAGGATACGATTTTAGTTCAGAGAACACCATTGATTTGTCCGGATTTTTAACGATCTCGTTCAAAACTCCTTCTGGCAAACCCATCGTTAATGGCGGTTCAGTAATGACAAGAGTACTCCAATCAATTAAGTCCATATAGCATGAGGCGTTCATATTGAGCGAATTTGGAACTTCAAATTTTCGTTGCAATTGCTGTATGTTAGAGTTCCTAGCTTTAAAAATTCGACGCACAGTAAGCTCCCGAATATGCTCTCTGGGGTTCCCTAGCATCCCAAGCAAGATGTTTTCAGGATGTGCGAAATAACCATTGCGCCTCATCACTGGATCAATCACATCCTTCAGGTTTTCCGGTAAATACCTTGATAGCTGAATCATTTTCCAGACATTAAAGGCTCCCTGCAGGCACGATGGTTTTGATTTAATAATGAACCACATTGTACCATACACCTTCAAAATAAAGGTTGCCAAATGAACCAAGTTTTCTGATGGTTCAGCTGTCGAAACGTATAGCCGTAGAATACGAGTAGCCGTTGTAAGCCATCGGGAATGCACAATTTTACCAGGACTTCGTTTGGATAGTTTTTCTTCCACAGTTCCATTTGAAATTGCATCACATATATCAAAAAGGTAAGGTGATCTGTACTGAGATTAGTTCTAATAGAATTATCCAATACCGGAACATTTGACTCAATTATGTTGAAATTAACTGGAATGAAAAATAAATAATATTAAATAGATGCAATAGTTAAATAAAGTAAATTACTTATGGAAAGCGTCTCACATCCCTTCAGTGCCTGTCCAATAGACCCACAGAAGCCTTTAGGCCCAGTTGTGTTGCCATCAAGAAAATTAATGAGATGTCGCAAAGGCAGCTGGCAAACAAACCACTGCAACGGTCTATTCAAATGTTTCTCTAATTTTACAATTATTCCAGAATATTTTCCAACATTGACGTTTGTTCCGTCGCATCCAATTACCCTCAGCTCATGTCTTGGAATATGAGATTTATCCAAATAGTTCAAAATAGATTTCATAATGTTCGACGAAGTTCCTGATTCAGGACAAACATGCGTCAAGTATACAGACTCTGGCATTTTGATGAGAGTAATCTGCTCTTCTCGAATTTTTCGTCGACGACTGTCTTCCATTTTCAGCGTTTCACCATTCCGTCCATCAAAAAACAGGCCACGTAATAATGAATGTTGTGTCTTATCTATTATAGCTTCACGTTTCTTACTTCTAGCGCGACGAATCTTGTTCTTATCTATGATACTTCTTTTGTCCTCTTCATTTATTATACCAATGTTCTGTAGAACGGCTTAAGCTACTGCACCACCAGCTCTATCAGAAATACCATATCGATCAAGTTTTCTTGCTAGAACAGGTAGTTGTAATGAATTATACTGAATTTATGAACATACTTGAAGCACGGTTGAAACCTGCAGAGAAGTACTGTGCTCTTGCTGTGATCTTTCCACTAATTTCCTTGTCTCTAAATCTTGCATTATTTGTAAGCTAGCTCCTTCTGGTTGGCTTTTTGATTTCAGTTCGTTGCTGTCAATCCGTTTCTGATTCATTTTAGTTATTTTTAGATCCACGGAACTAATCAACATTTGTCTCACGGTTCATTGATCTGATAAAAAAGAACGTTCTGCTTGTGGAACATTGAATACTTGTCGCAGACACACGAATTAAATTCAGCACATTTACATGCAGCCACATCAAACAGGACTTTAGATTCTATTTTGATATCCTGTAACTGCTTTTGATAGCTTGCGACTTTATTTCGTTGTTTATAAGGTTTTAATAAATTCCTTATTTTAAGACGATAACTCGATATACGTTTAATAATAGTACATTGAAGTACAGTGGGAATCGAGGCCTTATCCCAAATTTCTGCAATTTTTTTCGCAACAACTTTAGTAGCTTCAGTTGCAGTTTGTTGTGGATTTATTGATATAGGCTTCAGTTCATATTCTACCCAGTTGAAATACCTATTCATATCTTCATATGTTGGTAAAACATTCTAATTCACTTCGAGTTTTACGCGACATTTTATTTAAACTGTGACTTTTAATACACGCATGCCACACAGTAAATAACAAGCAACTGGTAAAAGGTCAACGAACGTCGAACAGTAACCGCTGTTGTCTGGAATGTCTACACGATTTTGTAGTGGGAGTACAGCATCAGCGGCGGACATTGGTTAATTATCGATTATTTGAAATAGCGTTGATGTGGCAGTTTAAAACATTAAGATATAGAAAAAACTATTTAAACAAAATGTTTCAGTATATGTTCTTACAATTTGTTTTCACATGCAAATATGAAAATATTAACCTTGAAACTTCAGTGCCCTTGTGGCAGTTGAAATAATAAAAATATGAAATATATTATTTAACAAAAAATGTTTACTTTTATGTATTAAAAAATTTTCCATTTGCAAAATTTGCTGTCTCCAAAATTCAAAATTCGAAAATTAGCTGTCATTGTGGCAGTACAAACTAAAAAAATATAAATTTTTGTCAAATAAAAAAATGATTATTTTCCGATTCTGAAATTTTTTTATGGTTTCAAATTCACATTTTCGAAAACTACCAAAATCGGCCCACCCTACTCCTTACCCAAACCCCCTGAGTATCTTTCAAATTATCTTTTCAGTAAATTAAAGTAATAATTTAAAGAAAAGTGCTTTTATAGTTTATTGTAACAAATTGGCTTTTTATTTGAATTCTAGTAATTATAATAAGGCAATTGAAATTATATCTTAACATCTAATAACTTTTCTTGTAATAAAATTATTAAAATTGCCTTGTCTCGTAACACTATATTCCTTACAGATACTGGTATTTTTTCTTTCTCTTGCTTATAGATCCGGACTTTTTATTCCCTTCGTCGAAGTAAGTTAGAATACGCTTCTTTTATTTGAAATCCGTATTATTACAAAGTGCATTCTGAAAATGGAAAAAAATCAATATTGCTCCCTGAGGTTTAAAGTTAAAAAGTAAATGGATTTTACCCACCGTTCTGTACTTCCTGAGAAAGCCTTTTAAAGAAGTTTAACTTTACGTCTCTGTAGAAGCGCTGGCAATATTATTTATTTGTATTTCCGTAACAAGTATAAGGCAGCAAGATTTCAATCGAACGTCAGTTTTCATCTTCCAGTTAACTCAACCCGATCACTAATATGTTTTATTCACGTAAGCCTATAACTAACGTACTATATAGGTAATCCCATACTTTTACAATCGCTTGAAAGCTCAATTTGATATTTTTAATTTTAATCTGAATATTATAAAATATATAGGTTTTAAAATAATTTTCTCTCACTTTTGTAGTTAAACTGACTTATTGTTTATTACTGCAATGTCCATATCAATGCCTTATAGGAGTTATAGGGAACTGTAAAGTAAATATATAAATATAAAAAAGAGAATACTAGATAAGAGAAAACAAATCTATAAACGAATATTCGAATTCAGAGTTGCAAAATAAATCCAGAGGATTTTTTGAATTTTTTATTGATAAAAATTATATTTCCGAAACATACAAACTTGTAGAACTGAAAATATTTATATTTATCCGAGACCCAAACAATACTATATTTATGTTCAAAAAGTTTCCTAATGTTACCAATGACTTAATTCAATTTAATACACCACTGCCCTCACCTGCCCCTGTAGAACTATTATGCCGCGATTACATTATATGAGCTTTGCTTGCACAAGTGTAAATTGAAAGTGTCTGTACAGGGTCCTCCAACCTGGACTGTACAAGGCCAGATTTTGGTTTCACGTGGTGGGTTGCTAGTCTTCTAAAATTTTCATCATATTGCCTAGTAGATTTCAGTGTTCTAGCAAAATTAAAATAAAACTCTTCAAAATTTTATATTATTATGTCATTTGCTCTGTTGTAAATTTGTACTGCTTTGGATTTTAAACAAAAACCTTGAATATATTCATGTATTTCACATTTCTTTACGTAGAGAAGAGTTCTTTTCTACTTTGGAAGTTCCTTGTAATCGTTAGCAGAGTAAGCGTAGAGACGTTATTCTTCGACCGAAGTAGGCCCTTGTGTAGTCCTGGATTATGCCCTTCTGCAGGCAGCCTGGTGAGTTTTCGATCAGCCTAGCAGGTTGAACTGTGAAGTTCAGATAAATTTAGCTCTATCGTATTTTAACGACTCGTTAGTTTACGATGCTGTTATAGTCATAATTTGAATTTTTTAATTTTATTTATTGACATTAAATACCCGTTGTTTTTTTTAACCGACCCTAGATTCAGACTTTTGGTTGCTGACTACTATTTTCAATTTCACGGTTGTAAGTATAAACGTATTATAGCCATGATATTGTTGGTTAGTATTACCTCCAAGCGGCTCGAACAGTGGGATATGATTATGTTTTGGTTACCTAGGGATTGTTAATTTATCATTTATTTCGCTTATGTTACATGTTACATTAACCCTTTTATTTTAAAAGGTAGGTTTGACCCATGTGCTTTTAGTAGCATGGCTAAAGAATCGTTTGTCATTTTACCAGGGTCTTTCCGGGCAACAGATGCCCATTTGTTCTGGGGAATTCCTTCCTTAGCCGAAGTGGACCAGGCCGAGAAAATCTGATCTTCCTAGCTGGTCCATCTACACTGGAGTCCAGTCCAGTAGCTTTTCACATACGGAAGGCTGAATGTATCGGCGAGTCAATTTAAATTATTAAGTGTTAGCCCTACCTGTATCTATAATTTAGTTTTTGCTCTATCGTGCTAATACCTTACATTTTCCCAGTGAAAACTGGAAAGACAATTACCGAGAAGTTTATTCTGAAATATTACTTCATGAGAAACTGAAGTTCAGATCTCTAACCTTATCTAGTGTTAATTTTTGTCAAAGACAGCCCTCTAAAGCCCTGCCAACCTTTTATCGCTTTCAATATCGTTAATACCTAAAAATATGCTATAGGGTGTTTAGGTTATTTATGCTAAGTTTATTGTATCTGCTTGTGAAACCCAAGAGAGAATATTAATTAAAACTATTTAAACCTTATTATTGAACTTCTCCCCGTTATCGGTAGACTTCAGCTCAACTCTCCTTCCTTGGGGCGTCTTTTTTCTATTTATTTTGTACAGTAAATCCCTTTTACTTTAGGATTTTGAAGACATTTTAGAAGTCTTCTATATTCCAGCTGCCAAGGAAATAAGCTAAGCGTAGTTTAGTGGATATTTATTCCCTAATTTTTAAATATAAATTGTTACATATTTAAGCTGGGTAAAATTAAAATATTCTTTTGAAGATAACTCTTCTCGTTAAGGAGTATCGAGGTAATTTATTGAGATTTTTATATAGCAATTAGTAATGTTAAGTTATTGATCAAATACTTGCTAAAGTATATAATTGTAATTTAAACATTAATTTCCTCCAGTGAGGTAAATAGGCTAGCTTCAGTGACAATCCATAAAATTTTTTAGCATAATATTTAACCATCAGTAATCAGAAAATCTTCTAAATTTTAAGAGAGTAGATTGTTATACCCAAGTAGTATTTTTTAATAAACTGGTTGTTTGTATTCCTGCTGTTTATTTTGGAAACTGTATTTAGGTTATAATTCAATCTCATTCTAATTTTTTTACGCTCTTTCACAGGGTATTTTTTCTAAATTTTATTATCCGATTTTCAGAGAGATAGAATTTCTAATAAATATCTGGCAGTAAAAATTTAGTGGCGCCCGGTCTAGCTGCCATAAACTTTAGCCCACGCCTTAAAAAAATATCTACAAACGGCTGAGTGAGTCAAGCATATGTACAGCTGAATGAGCCATTTGCGAATAAATCTGGTTACAAATTCCATTGTTGCAGATATGTTCTATATTTTTGTGGAGGGTTCATGTTTGTCAAATGAATGTAACCTTTAAATCCACCTCAAATCTAGAATTTTTGAATAAGACTGCTAACTAGAAAATACTTGACGCTTCGAGGGACAAATCTGCCCCCGTTATCAAGAACGAGAGATCTAAGGGTAAAAATGGTTAGTTAATAGAATCAAAGACAATTCACAGCGAATAGACGTCCAGCGATCCGAAACGGTAA
>MU186193.1:2387-31118 GCA_016904865.1 Pissodes strobi | reverse complement strand
ATATATACTTATATTGTAGCGTGCCCTTTGCTTGTATGTATACAGCAGGTGCGTAGCTACCGCGGTATCAGCTGTAGCAATGATATGCGGCCCCCGAGCTAGAAGGCCCCGTAACCGCATATGAAAAACGTTTATCCACACCCATCACTGGTAAAATCATTAAATTTATCAATTGTAGCTTACATCTTACATCTAATAATTAAAAATGATGAACATTATTCAATCGTTTTGTAAACCATATCGATAAACTCTAATTCCTAATGAGTAAATAATAAAAACCGCAGCCGCAGCGCTACAGCTCTAAATTTAAGTGTCTGGCACTCGATGTTTCACAACAACATAGCCGGTACTCCAACAAAAGACACTCGTCTTTACGCTTTGCAATTTTAACAAAAAATGCTATCTGGCAAACATCAACCAGCAGTTGAAGATTTAATTGCCACAAGGCACCTTCTCGGAGGGAATTTCAAATGAGAAGAGAGCGTGAATTTTAACTTCCTTCGATATATCGTATTTTCATGCGCATCTTCGGAAGGCGCCTGCTGTCAAACGGGTCGGAGTACTGAAATCCACTCAAGGTAGCGACAATCGATACCACAATTTAACGGATACACAGAGAAAATCTAAGTATATAATTAAGATACATGTGCAATGTCACAAATTTTATTTACTGCTAAATCTATAGCGGATAAAGTGCCTTAAGTTAGGTGAAGAGAGAACACTTCATGAAGAAAAACTATGGTACCATAAATAGTTGGATCAGCAGTATCATGGTAAAGAGGTCACCTTCTTAAAAATTATTGGTGAGAGAATAGTGACCTAATAAAGAACGATAAATATCAGGTCAGTCAGGTATCAATGTCTCATTATGTTAGGCACGTTTTGCCTCTTCCCCCTAAGTTGCATCGAAAATTTCTACAGTTGAATTTTCGCGAAATCTCGATGTTGAGAACTTCTGTCAATCTATTAGCTCTGAAAGTTCCCCTCTTTTAATTTATATGATAGATAAATTCTAGAGCCATCGATAAAGAGGAGTCCCCTTTTCCACAAGCAATTTATGTAAATTGTTAGACATAAACCTTGGCTACAGCACTTTAAAGTTTACTTTATTTAATAGATGTTGTTGTTATACAATGTTGGCTCTTATTTCTTCAGATAGAATTTTTATTTAGTGAATAAAAATATTCGTGAGATCAGCACTAGCACTACGTAAACTGTAATTCAAAAATTCATCGATTATTGGAAGACCAATTGTTAATGGAGAGTTAAATTTGGTTCTACCTTGTGTTTCCCTTTTCTTATTTTCGATTTATTGGGCCTGTTAGTATCTTTCAGTCTCTCTCAAAGTGTCATTTCGGAAGCATGTTTGTCATAGTTGGAGTGCTATCTCCCCAGATTGCTAAACTTCTCTTGTTAGTTCTTGTTTATTTTTCAAAATGTTTTGAAGTAAATCTTCATTTGATGTTGTTCTTCTGCATATACTGGTACTCTTCGTGATCGATCCTGCTTATCTGTTGATTGTCTGAAGTGTGGTTGTTTTTGCTCGTTTATATG
Source organism: Pissodes strobi (assembly GCA_016904865.1). Taxonomy (NCBI): domain Eukaryota; kingdom Metazoa; phylum Arthropoda; class Insecta; order Coleoptera; family Curculionidae; genus Pissodes; species Pissodes strobi. Next base: position 29,564 of record MU186193.1, on the reverse strand, counting down.
TATTATGTGGGTTTTCTCTCAATTCGATTGGGATCACTTCTTTGATTTTCTGTATTTCGCGTGCTGTTAGCCTGTTGTTCATTATCATTATACGCTTTTGATCATTAATCTTTTTTCTATAACATCCTCAGCCAGATTTGGGTATTTTATACTTCAAAGTCTGTGTAGATCTGAGCGATATATCTACTCTCTATTTTTAAGTTTTGTTGCAAAGTAATAATAACACATCATTCCATTCCAGACAATAACTCGGGCTCGTCCTCTCTTGGTAGTTTGAAGCAGCTCTAACGGTTTTGGCTTGATTCTCGTTATTTTAGTCAAAGGCCTTGTTCGTGCGATAATGTTGTTTTTCATGCCGCTGTTTGCAGGTTCGTCGACATTTTTCATTTGTCGTGTGCGCAGGTCAAAATATCTCACTTCAGGATTTTCAATCAGTAAAAGCTAAATTTTATTGGCATGCTTTCGTTTATTTATTATTATTGTGTTGTCTTTGAAAGATATTTTCTACATCAACCTTCTCCGTTGCTTATGTTAGATGTAAAAATTGAGCTTTTGTATTTCAGAGGGAGCAAGTATTTCAACATCTGTTGCATTTGTAGATATTTTTTGTCATATAAACATCCATGTTACGAATTCCACTTTCTTTGATTAGTGCATAGTTTTGAAGCTTTGAGCAGTTGTGGCGTAGATATTTCAGTGAACAGTGTTACTTACACCTTTGAATAATGGTAGTGCCAATTCATTAGGATATTTTCCTATTTTCATTTATGAATAAAATAAGTTTTGACTGACGAACAAAACTATTATACCCGTATAAAATTTCCATTACCTATCGTTCCGCTAAAATCTGAATCGATACTTCTAACTTTTTAATATCCTATAAGTGGAAAAATGAAAAGCCTTCACTAAGGTCAAATTGAAGGACTTGCCCAACTATTTATAGTTCAACTTAAAATATTCTTTAGCTGGATTGTTATGCACGAAAGGGTATTTTGCCTATTCAGGCACTCCTTTATAGCGAATTACGTTGCTAATTTCTATATAAAGCACGTACATTTCATACTTAATTTATTTGAGGCTTTATCCAAAACGTTTTGTGTAGAATTAATTTTTAGAATTCACATGACTTGTGCTTAAAATCATTTAACTTCAATAATTGATATGAAGGTAATATTTCAAGAAAGTATTATAATGAAAATTATTGTTTTTATATTTCTCGATCAAACGCATTACTAGAGATATACATTTCAGAAAAGGAAAATTGATTATTTTTGTCAGAGAAATATTCTTTATTATGTCCTCAAATCTCACGCATAAATTAGGCATTTATGGATTAAATCTGGACTTGGATATAAATTAGGCTTTTGGCTAATAAAATTCGTGTCAAATTATAAAAAATTAAAGCAAATAATCCATCGCCGTTTAATTAATGAGTTAATATCTCTATCATTTTCCACTAATATCGTGCAACGAATTACGGCGTAATTAACTATGCTATTTCTGGAACATTGATCCACATTATATAATTCTGTCGACGTAAATTGGATTTTTCAAGAGAAATAATTTATAAAAATTAAAAAATTTGGGTGCGAACTCCTTAGAGACAAGTGAATATAGATCAAAAGAGTTCCCACCTCACAGGAGGGGGCTTCATTCCCTTTAGCTTAAGACACCACCCTCTAATGTTACCTCCTGCTAGTTTTTTAAATTTATCTCGAAAATTGTTACCCTGACGATAAAGATGGATAAAACTTAAATTATTCGCTATAAAATTGTACATCGTTTATGTCCTATATAACTTTTCCCTATGTCGAGCAGTAATTTCACAAATATGGGTTGAATACTGAAGTCGCGCAAAAAGAGATAAAACGATATTTTATATTCCAGCCCGTTTCCACACCACCGCTAAGGTAGAGCCCCGGCACGTTTTTTTTAAAGTGGTTTCACCATGAGGCCTAATCCATAAAAAAATAACCGCTGTTTATTCCATGATTGGAATATCTTGAGGTAATTCTTCCTCTACCACTGAACTAAGACATCCTTGTCCATGACAATTGGAGCACGTTGTTGAACACTTTAATCCAACCTTAGCTCAACCGCATCGTTTTCCGCAACCCTTTTTACAACTGCAAGATATTAAGTTAAGAATAGAAGTACAAGCTGGTATCTCAGTTGTAGGAATTGGCACCAAATTTTGTCTGATTGTTTTCCAACCCCATTCATTAGGCTTCAAAATTTCTCCACGCCAAGAATGAATTTGTTGGAAAACGCGATATGAATGTTGTTCTAAAGCAGCAGATGTAGGTGGTAATTTAAATGATTAGATTGACCAACAAATTTATTAAATGAAATGAATCTAAATTGGTTTAACGATGTAACAGTGCGAGGTGCCTTGTATAAACTTAGTGTGATTTTTTCTCCAGCTCGTACAATGTCATGCTTCATCGATGATGCATTATTACATATATTCAAAGCATCGTCCAAGTCCCTTCTAGTATTTTTCAAGTTTACAGTTTGTACTTTTCCTTTGACAAAAAATGTCGACGTCGTATCACATCCACTGAATGCGTGAGCAAATAATATATTATTTTTACAGTTATGAAGGACTTCCGAGTTCTGAATATCGAGTGAACTATATGCCCTTTCCTTGATGCTTCCTTGAACATCTCTTAGATATCGAATATCTTTATCAAAAGGACAAAGAGCAATTATGAGTATGAGAAGGTCAACATCCTGTCCCACGACGACTACTCTGGGAGTATTATAAGCTTCCTTAATATCAGTTTCGATAATTAGAGTATCTGCATTATATGTTAGCAAATGTGCTCGTATAGCTCAAGCATATGCATGTCCAGAAACCATGTGAGGTACTGATGCTGCTCCGTAAACTATAGACCACAAATCGGATAGTCCGCTGTCGTTCATAACATAACCGATGGAGCCTAAATATGACATTAGTAAATGAAAACCGCCCGATCTAACAATAATGTTTGACAATTCTAAAGAATACAAAGAGGCAACAATGTCCCTAGCTTGAATATAAAATGGGTGATCGAACGTCACAACACAAGAAGTTTGATCCAACTTTTTGGTCTCCTCTGCGGCATATTTTAAAACACTGAATATTGTATTATAATTTGAAGGTGGTTCATTAAGAAAGGGTAATCCAATGACTTTAGATTTAGTATAAAGCAAACTGTGTGTCACGGCATCCATGAAGCCTTACCACGACGGAAAAGAAGGTACCTGCAAGAATTTACCAAATATCCAAGCCAAATCATGACTTGAAGTTCCAGAAACTTGTTTAAATATATCATTAAAGTACACCTTCTGTAGGGGAATATCTTGAATACCCATCTTCTGTCGTTCAAAATGTTGAATTTGTACTTGTCTACTATTAGCATTCTCAGTCGCAGATGGGGTTGATGATAATTTGACAATCCTCTTATCACTTACCGCATTATGTGGTGTAATACATTGTATTCCACACATCGCATGGAACGTTCCCTTCCCTGTCATAGTATTGATATTTACATCAGCATTATCAAATATAAATGGTGAAAAGGAATGTTTGTCAATATCGGGGTTCCAGGAGATTACAGCAGAATTTTCAAACTGTGACACGTCACTATGACTAGAACAGAAACCCAAATTGGACACATCATGAACAATATTTTCAAAGAGGATTTTGGGCGCTTCCCAGATGCTACTGAGTGGGATTACTGGCGGCGTTCCTCCTTGAGCTGGGGGTTGTATATCAGATGGAATAACGGCTCGCTTAATTCGAAACAAACTGTACGTATATTGGTCTTCAGATACAGGAAGGAATGCGCTTAGAATGACGACTATGTTTGAATACAATTTACTAGAATAGCGTAGACCATTCAATGAGGACTGACCGGAATCGACCTATTCGGCTCCCTTGAGTTTACTTTTAGTTTATATTGTTATGAGCGTTTTGATTGGTTTCAGTTATATTGGTATGCTTTACTTAGGTTTCACTTTTATCTATGGTTCACTTTACTTTTTACTTTACGTTTTACTTTACTTTTACCCTTTACTTTTACACTGACGCAACTTTAGGGAAGGTTTGATCTTGGTTCCCAGAGAAGCGTTTGGCCTTAATTAAAAGGGAACTACTTAACCAGATCACCAGGATCGGGAGGGTTTGAGCTTACAGGAGGAGCGTTTTGCCTTAATTAAAAGGGAAGTACTCAACCAGATAAGTTGTCGTCTACTTGATTTGCCCGTTCTTTTATACTAAATTTTGTTGATATTTGACTGATTGTTTTTAAAACATGTTTAGATAATACTCATAATATTTGATTCTTCAATGTCAAGTATCAAGTTTAAACATTAGACTGAGTGTTCTTTTGTTATTACGCTTTCTAGTTTACAATATTTCTGGAAGCAACTTTACAAAACAAGTACACTGCCATACCAAGCAGTATTGGAGACACAAAGGAGCGAGTTCTTGTTGCCATTATAATTCAATGCGCAATTGCGGTACATTTTCTATAAATACCTTCACTTTTGGATTTTTAATTTTTGACAATAATTATGCTTAAAAGGGTTCTTAGTGTTTCTGGAACCAGTTCATCTGCTCCTTCTGTGAAGTTTGTTAAGTCAGGATTTTCGGTTGTATCATATGCGGTGCTCCGAATATCTTCACGAATTATGGTCGCTGCAGCTTTAACAATTCGTAGACGTTCTTGCTTCTCACTTTTCGCTTTTTCTATATATCGACTATTGATGAGCTTTATACCCGAACCTAGAAAACACACAACTGTTGGCCTATTTCGCATGGCGGCAAACACAACACCATGGCAGAGAATCGAACAACGCGATTAAGATTTTGTACCTATTTAGCCAATGATAACCATGTAATTTTATGGAATTTGTCTTCACTTTTCTAGCATTAACCAACTTCAAACATCATTTCTGAGATTAGGGGTCTATGTAGATAAAAAAAGCATAGAACATAAATGATGCAGAATTTTATAAAGAATTATTTAAGTTCTATTAATTTTTCTCGCCAGGGTAACAGTTTTCGAGAAAAATTTAAAAAACCAGCAGGAGGTACCATTAGGTGGTGATTTTTGAAGCAAAAGGGGATGAAGCACCCTTCTGAGGGTGTTTTGATCTATAATTGGATGTCTATTAAGACTTTGTACCCAAATTTTCAAAACTTTATAAATAATTTCTCTTAGATGGCATTGTTTTTGCTAATTTACGTCGACATAAGCAATCTTAACAAAAAGCATTGTAAAAATTTCGTAATTTCGTGCCACCAACATTATAAAGAGGTAATTTACCTACATTTTTGTTGAGAAAAAAATATATAATTTGGAAGTGAAAAATAGATCGACAAATATACAGTATTAAATATTAGTCCATGTGATTAAAGGGATATGTTATTCCTATATCACTAATGTAGAATAACAATGCACTTAGTATGTACTAATTATATCGGTCAAAAATTACATTATTGATTTCACTGTTGATTTTTTTAGGTAGGTTTTTAAGCTATATTTGATATTTTGCGTCTATAGTCATAGGAATAAAAATAAAGCATCTAAATTCCTAAACTTTGTTAAATTACTTGTAAGAGATTAAAGCACAATTTCTTTCTTTTTTTTATGGCAATGGCACACAGACTAAAGCGAGATCCTATGGCGCTCGACGAGCGGTGTGTATGCGTGGTAAACGTGGCTGCCTGGGTCGTTGCTGCATTGAACCGGACCAAATTTCCGTCGCCTCAAGTTTGAACCTTCTTCAGGCCTTGCTACAACAAGACTACACTTCAGGAGATGTACATATCGCAAAAGATAATTTATTACAGGTAGTCAACGTGTGTATTTGCCTACGGCCAGCATCTCTTATCAGGAATAGGTCGAATGCTTCGTCTTTTGTTCATTTGCTTCTTGAAGGTCTTGATATTCCATATCCTCTTGTACTTAAGATTTGGGAACCAGTGTTTTGACTACCGATAGTTGATATCTAAATAGTCCATAACGTCCTTTCTAGATAAACCGGCAACTTTTACATTTTATCTGTACTCTAACCATTTCGCTTGCAACACGTTTTTCTTCTTGAAGTTAAAAGTAAAGATTTTTAATTAAAAGGAAACCTAGCTCCGGAGAGTCATATTGCAAATGCCCGACCCCGGTAGTGAGGTCGTTAGAGCGCCACCAGTTCTTTCCAACTAAACTGAAAAAGCTCCGCGAGTGTTGCGCCGCTGGCTAAGCCCGCTTATTAAATTAAAAGGTACTCAATCTCAACTTAACAAGAAAATAAGGAAACACAATACATAATTTAGGGAATTCTATTTGCTACTAAGGTTCTTTTTTGAAAACACAGAAACAATACTATGGTAAAATGACACATTAAAGACAAAAAGTATATCAAACGGCTATTCAATTTAACTAATAATTGGTACAATATGGTCATTGTACGGAGACCAATTCTGTTGTTAACGCTCGGTATGCCTTACAACTAAATGCGCTAAATACTACAAACCGAAGTGATCACTTTGATGTTAACTAAGCTAATTACATATATGTATGCGTGCGCTAGTAGCTGCATCAATTATAAATATAGCAATAATAATATGTAGCGATGAACTGCCAGACTAATTAATTCTAATGACTCCATAAGTTATTAAAAAGAATAAAATTAGAATAAAACTATTGAAAGCTTGGCTGTCAATGCTTAGTTTATATTCAAATATTAGAAACTATTATTAATCGGCAAGAAATATAAATGATTTAATGAAACTTAGCTCTTTTGAGGCGCACTCTATAGTGCAAAATTCATTATGACAAGTAACAAAAAAAAAAGAAGTAATAATACAGATAAATGCTTCTGTACGATACCCTTTAGATCCGTCAAACTGTGGCAGAGACGCCGGGCACCTGTTGGTACTACTGGCTCCAAGGGTAGAACCCGCAGAGGACTCGGCAATTCAATTAGCTCTAGTATAGCCGGGAGCTAGAAGTAGCCTGGGATTTGAACCCTGAAATAACCCGACACGCATTAGACAAAACCCCCTTACTTTAATAAAAAATCATAGCCACCCTCTTGCATAAATATATTCTCTTTATAAAACAAATTCCCCAAAAATTATCTATGACTTTCAATGACCATGAGCAAATAAAAGAAGTACTGAGGTACAGACAACTTGAATATAAAAAAGATAGGTATGAGTCACCCCTAAAAGAAAATATAAACTTCCCCATATGATCAAAACTCAAGTTACATTAAAATAATAATTCAGATTTGATAAGATAAGATAACCCAAGCAATGCAAAGCAAATTGCGGACTAAAGCAATTAAATCGTTAAGTTGAACAAAAGAACTGTAGCAATAATTACCTCGTTAGTAGTGTGTGAAGGTTATGGGACATTCGACGGTCTCGGTCTTATTCGACGAACTTGGAAAGCCTCTAGAAATAAGGAAAAAAACCATTAGCATCATGCCGTCGTCCGCGTGCTTCTGAAATAATAGGGAAAAAAATAATTCGAGAGAAAATACTTACCTGGTACGGTATTTAGATCCCGATAAATCGGTCGTGTCAAAACACAAAGAGAAACCACAATATATCCCCAATGAATGGGTAGAATTAAATCACAATATTAAAGGTTGAATCTCTAGGACTGCACTCACAGCAAACCTTCTTCTCGCCTTGAAAGGTACTTTTAGAAGGGCTCTCTTTTCGTTTCCGTCAATTTGCCTTTCTATCCCCATATTAAAGTACTACGTCAGATCAAGAAGTAGTAATGGGCTGGAACATGCCGAGTGATTCGATACAAGGAATAATTTTAAGATAATAAACGACTTAGTTCTCGTTTCTTAGGATGGAAAATGACGGCGAGAGACACGATTAATGCGCTGAAATTAAATGGTTCAAGAAATACCAGAGATTATTCCCCAACAAAACGTTAAACTTTTAAATATTTAAATCCACAGCTGCAACGATGAGAAATAGCCCATTCCTATTACTCGGAACCAAAAATCCAACGTTACAAAAAGTGCAGCATACCTGGTGGAAAGATAAATATAAGGCAGAGGTCCCAAAATGATCTCAGAAATGATCGGCCGGTGATTGGGGTCCAGCAACTAGGGGTTCCCAAAAGTTATGAAATATTCAAACCGAAAATAAAATATGAATTTGACCAGTCTAATGAAACGTAAAAGCGGGTTTTACTAACAAAATTCTTAAAAATATAAATCGGTTCGCTGGCCGTTCTACAGTAATGCAATATAAATTACGCAAAGTTATCATAATAGCAATAATATATAATAATTTTAGTGATTGGATCAAACCTAAACGATTTGCGCTTCGCTTACCAACTAAAATAAATATAGTCACAAAGTGTTAATAAATAATAATAATAAAAGCTAATACAAATATATCGCTAACCTATATTTAGAATATAGTTAATTTACATTAGGGAATACTGTAATTTAAGCTTATTGTCAGCAAATCGAATCAATAAATTTAGAATTAATTAACCAATGAGTATTGACCTCTTTTCAATAATTCCTACTGCAAAATAGAGCATTTTTTGCTAAATGCGGCGTATAAAATTAAATTAAGAAAAATATTTGACACTGGCAAAATCGGACTGTTACACGCTGCTAGTGAAAAATCAATAAAATGAAAGATTTAATTATTTAATTAATTAATTGATTATGGTTTATAGCTGAGCGGGTTGAATTGGTTTCTATTTATTTCAAAAACAGTATCTGTGCAAGAGAAACAACACGACAATTTAACGAAAAACATGTGGATACAAATGTCTCACTTATTTACTGGTAGGTACAAACAAATTAATTTTTAATTTATTTTGACCACAAAGGTGGGGGTGGCAATTAACTGTATAATTAACCACAATCAAAAGTAGTGGACTGTATTAAAATAGGGTGGAGGGGGTTTTACACATAGATTATGTGAATTGAAACCAGATAGGTATGTTAACGTACTTTAATAATGCAATTATGCATTTGCAATTATTGGTATAAAAAATATGTACAAATTCTAAATACTACTATCTTGCATTCACTCATTCACTCTCATAAATCTAGAAATACAAGTTACGTATTACTAAGTAGCTACAAAAAAAGTCTTGATATGTTAATTTCAAAACGAAAAGTTTGTCTTTAAATTTCCAACTTTTCTTTCACTCTACAAAATACCTTGATATTCTATTTTCTCTCCTGTTATCGTACCCATGGGTAGCCTATTAGACTTCCCACATTGGATTCATGTATTTGCTTTGCTGGGATTGGAATGGCTTGCGTTTACTGCCAGTTTGCAGACGCCATTGTACTGATTTTCTTCAACTTCAAGGGAAAAGAGACACTACGTCGTTTTTGGATTTGAGGAATCGGGTTAAACTGTCCAAAAGAGGTCTTTGTCCAACGTGGACAAAGGTAACAGAGGTTTTCTGAATATTCTCTAATATTTGTGCATACAAATGGAGAAATTGCTTAAAAGGTTGTGGCCCTTTGGCGCGAAGATGAGAACGAGAACTTTCGCTCTTACTCGAGTGAACGTTGAAACTACACTAATATGATATGATTGTTCTTAAGCGCTCGGGAGGGACAATAACGCGGGAAAGTAAGCGTCGGTTACATTTCAGAGGGTGAAAACATCTTCTTTCTTTCTTTAAGACACTGCTGTTTACGGAATATTGACGGATACATGAATATATTAAATTTAAAACGATTACACACGATTGAACTGACGGAATGACATTTAGTTTTATACAGTGATGGGCTAAAATATGGAACAAATTCATTTAAAAATCAGGTATTAGTTTTTTTAAAAAACGCTCGGACACGTCGATTATAATTTTTCTTCCGGATTTTTTGCCTCAAAAGGAAATTATACAGGGTGTGTCAAAAAGTAGATGTAGCAAAAATGTTTTGTATTTTAAATAGAACACTATTTTTTTCAGTCGAACTTTGAATTCTACGTCAAATTCTGCGTATAATTCATGTAGCATACCCTATCCTTAACTGTAACGGTTTTAGAGAAAAATTACATCATAAAACGAAATTTTTCTTTAAAAAAAGGTACATGTACCTACTTAAAGGTAAACAGGAAAATTTAAATGAATTGTCACTACGATAGCAAGTCATGTGTTAGTTTGGGTTAGTTTGGGTTAGTATAATCTTGAAAAACGACAATCATGGTGTTTATGAAACTCAAAGAATCGAAATTTTAATTTTAATTGGATGTGCAGACAAAACAAGAAATCAAGAAGAAGTTTGTAACTTGTTTAACGCTAAGTATCCAAAACGACCGATTACAAGATCTACGGTGAGTAAAATTGAGAAAAAATTCAGGGAAACAGGGAATGTAAAGGATACTTTACGGCCAGGTCGTCCAAAAATTAGCGAAAACACTCAATTGAACATTTTGTTAGAAGTTGAAGATAATCCCCATAGTGCATCCACTGAAGTAGGCCTTAATAATGATGTGAGTTGACGATCTGTTTTGCGGGTATTGAAACAAGAAAAGTACCATCCGTACAAAATTAGGTTGCTGCACGAGCTAAACGAAGATGATCCCGACCGCCGACTACAGTTTTGTGAAACTATGATGGAAATTTGCAACTTAGATCTATTTTTCCATCGCAACATACTTTTTAGCGATGAAGCCACGTTTTGTTTGAATGGTTCAGTAAACAGACAAAATTTTCGGTATTGGAGTACAAATAATCCCGTTGGATGAGAGAACAGCATACGCAAAACCCACAAAAAGTAAATGTTTGGGCAGGGATATTAAATGATAGAATTATTGGACCTTTTTTCTTCGATGGAAATCTTACAGGAGACCGGTATATACAATTTCTTCAAAATGAATTAATTCCCACACTAGCAGCCTAATCTACCAGAAGCGTCTATTTGGTTTCAGCAGGATGGTGCTCCGCCTCATTTTGCTCGGCAAGTAGGAGAGTATTTGAATACTGTATTTCACGAACGATTGATAGGTAAAAGAGGACCCATAGAATGGCCTGCAAGATCTCCTGATCTTACACCAATGGATTTCTTTCTTTGGGGTATTTGAAATCAAAAGTGTATAAGGATAAACCACAAAATTTCGAAGACTTAAAATTTATAATTAGATATGAAATTAGGCAAACTAATGAAAATACCGTGAATAATGTTTTAGAAGGGTTTTTAAGTAGATTGGCATATTGTCAAGAAGTTAATGGTTGACATTTTCAACATTTAATAAAATAATTTTTATGATGTAATTTTTCTCTAAAACTGTTAGAGACAAGGATAGGGAGGGTATGCGTTCTGGATACTTAGCGTTAAACAAGTTACAAACTTCTTCTTGATTTCTTGTTTTGTCTCCACATCCAATTAAAATTTAAATTTCGATTCTTTGAGTTTTATTTAAATGAACCATGATCATCGTTTTTCAAGATTATACCTAAAATTTTTGATTGACACATGACTTGCTATCGTAGTAACAATGCATTTAAATTTACCTGTTTACCTTTAAATAGATACATGTAACTTTTTATAAAGAAAAATTTCGTTTTATGATGTAATTTTTCTTTAAAACCGTTACAGATAAGAATAGGATATGCTACATGAATTATACGCAGAATTTGAGGTAGAATTCAAAATTCGACTGAAAAAAATAGTGTTCTATTTAAAATACAAAAAAATTTTGCTACATCTACTTTTTGACACACCCTGTATAATTTCTTTTCGAGGCAAAAACTCCGAAAGGAAAAATTATAATCGACGTGTCCGAGCGTTTTTCCAAAAAATTAATACCTGATTTTTAAATGAATTTGTTCCATATTTTAGCCCATCACTATATAATGGGATTGACCATCCAGCTTTGGACCAAGGGGTAATGCAGAACTGGCATATGCTGATTTAAATGCACAAATTTCCGTTTACCTGAGGTGAAATAAATATATCCGTGGATTAATTATGGCTCATTCATTCTACATTCATACAGGATGTTATCACCAAACTATACGGTGAAAAACGATAGTTTATACACATATTGGGGTGCTTCTCCAACATTTACGTTAGGCAACTGATGAAATGAAGGCATGCAAATCGCAATCTTGGGTCACATAGCAATGGATATCCAATTGTACTAGGCAATTATCCGAAGTTTCCGGCGTATCACGAACAAGGGTTAGGAGAATTTGAAAGGCTCACAAATTTCACCCCTATAAGATACAGTTGCTTCACGAACTTAATAAAGATGATTATGACCGAAGATTACAATTTTTAGAAGAACTGAGTGAATAGTGTATGGGAAATCCAAATCCAATACCCCTTTTTTCTAAATGGATTGCTCAATCGGCATAGGTGTCGATACAGGAATCGCTCCTGTCGCTTTCTATTTTTGTCAAGCTGGCATTTCGTTGTGGATGAAAATAATAGCCGTATTCGATTGAGACTGGAGATCAGTTCAAAATTAGCTGAAACTCAAATGATATTTCAGTTCAGTGAGCCAAGGTCAAATGAAATTGTGAAAACAATTATAAAAAAGCCGATTGACAATTTATATTTAAATGCCATCTTTTACCTGAACTACTGAACCAATCTAAGTGATTCCGGTTCATTTCACTCACAGGTGAGCTGGGTCACTTTTTAAGTAGTGGAGGCAAAGTGATATTTTTACAATCGAACACGAATCAGTTCAATAAAGTTCAGTTAGATCGATCTGAATCGATCCAAAGTAGTGAATCGAATACGGCTTGTAACGTCAAATTATAGGGTCATAACGAACTCGATGATACGTTTAACAAAAGGTATGGCACGACCCTTCTCCGCAATTAAAAATTCGGAAGTTGTTGTAATTTGTATACAGACCATCAAATCCCCAATAATTTTTGGCAAGCTGTCATTTCGTTGCTTTTGAAAATAATGACTTCAAATTATAGAGTCATAACAACTCAATAAGATTTTTAAAAAGGGATATTATGGCACGACCCTTCCCCCCCCCCCCCTAGCTGGGGAATGAACAACCCCCGAAATTTGAATAGGAGAGAGCTCTATTTCAATTTCGGGGGTGAAAGCTAAGGGGATGAAAAATTGTTTCTCTTAAAATCAAAAATCGACGGGTTCAAGCGTTTTTCCAGATTTTGATTTTAAATTCGAAAAATCGAAGTTGAAAGTTTTCATTGGCCCACCCTGTATATGGGGAAGATAAGTAATTTTCTTTGTATTTATTTTATACGGCTACTGAGTATATAGCTAAGTAATTTTTTGAGCCTATTGTTTTGCTTATTGTTTTTTTAAGTGTAGTGTGCCACTTAATTTTATAGCTCTATTTGAAAAGCTTATTATAACTGATTTTTTGAGATAACTTCCCCACCTAGTTCTTTTTTATACCATTCAGTTTAAAACATTTGATGAAGGCAGACAATTCTGAACGATTAGGTTTGAACAGAAGTTATCTGTAAATATATGAATTATTTTAACAAAGACACATTCTGCAATGCAATAATTATACTAATTTCTATAGATAAGGATATATATATATATATATATATATAACATATGGTAATCCCTTGCTTTTACTTGGGACCCGATGTTTGGTAAAGACACTAAACTTCGCACGAGCGAAACCTAGTAACAACGTAGAACACTTAATTAAGACATTAAATCAGATTACGTTTGATGAAAGCAAAGCTGCAGGTAATCCGATTAGCCCGCGTACTATCCAAAGTAAGACATTAATCAAGTTATGAGTCGACATAAGCTAAATAAATTAATATTTACCTGTTATAGGGATCGAAATAAATCAACTGACACCTCGGCCTTTGCCGGCTATTATATTAACCTCTTTAGCTAGATGACGCCCTTGAGACTAAGGTATGGATTATGGTTTTAAATGTAGATAGGAATAACCTTCACTCTCATAAATTCTCAAGAGACTAATTGATAAATAGTGGTAATTTTGTGGAAACTGTTATAAGCGACTAAATAAACTAATGTTTGATTAAACAGCGTCATTGATTTTTACCGTCAAATTTAAGTTGTTGCACTTTTTGAACAAATAATGAGAAATTAATATACGGATTTGAGCGAGGGATTGAGCATTCTATAGAAAAAATGGGTTACCGCTTTAATGAAGTTGATAGAACTCTTTTATGCAACCTAAATTTCAACAATTGCGAGATTTCCCTTTAAAAAATCCATTTCTTTGGCAAGTTCAATTCAAGCTATTAAAAAGACACTTGTATTCAGATTAGAGATGATTGACTTTTAATTTTTTGATAGACCTTTTAACGATTTTTAAAAAGCAGCAAACAATTTAAGCATTATCATTCCGCATAAGTGCTATTCTTCTTCTTCTTTAAGTGTCGTATCCTCTTCGAACGTTGGCAATCATCAGCGCTATCTGTACTTTGTCGGCCGCTTTTCTAAAGTGACTTGTCATAGTCTCACTATACCATTGTCGCAAATTCTTCAGCTACGATATTCTTCGATGACCTGGTCCTCATCTGCCTTCTATTATTTTTCCTTCTATTATTAATTTGAGAAGTCCATATTTTTCGTTTCTAAGAATGTGTCCAAAGTACTCCAACTTTCGTTCCTTAAGTTTGATCATGACTTCGAGATCCTTTGACATTCTTGCAAGTACATCTACATTGCGCACTCTGTCCATCCATGATATTTTCAACATTCGTCGATACGTTCACGTGGCTTCTGTCAGAGTCTACGCTTCAATTCCATAATAGAGAATACTGAAGAAGTTGCAACGTATTACTCGAGTACGAACGGCGAACGACAGACTTCGGCCACACATCACGGAGTTCATTTTTACAAATGATCTCTGGCTTGCTCAATTTAGGCACGAACCTCCTGCATATTATCCCAGTTCTCGTTGACCTGGCATCCAAGATATTTATATAACTGAACGCGCTCGATCTGGTGGCTCTGCACCTGCAGAATACCTCCTCTAACTTGGATTTTATTAATAACCATCCATTTGGTTTTTTTGATGTTTAAATTTAACCCAAATTCTACACTTCTAGACAAGTAGAATCTGAAGACCCCCAGCGAGTCCGCAGTTATAACGGTATCGTCAGAAATACCTTCAGGGCAGCTTTCCAAGGCATTTGCGAATATTTTGTTTGAGTAAATGTTAAAAAGTAATGGTAAAAGAATGCAACCCTGTCAGACCCTCTTTTGATTCTAACTCCGTCTGATATTTGTTGATCTACCTTAATTTGTGCAGTTTGGTACCAGTAGAAACTTCCGATTATTTTGAGGTCTCTATCATCCAGGCCTACGTCTTTAAAGATTTTAATAAGCTTGCACCCTGTCAAAAGCCTTCTCGTAGTCAATGAAACAGGCATAAACAGGAACAGAGACATCCCTGCACCTCTGAACTAACACCTGTATACCAAACAGGACCTCTCTCATGCCAAACCGGTTGCGAAAACCGAACTGAGATTCGCCCATAAAGGACTCGCATTTTGCATATATTCTCTTCTTGATGATCTTTAGGAAAATCTTAACGAAGTGACTCATCAAGCTGACAAGCAGGTAATTGCCACATCTTTTGTCGAGCTCTTTTTTGGAAACCTTACAAATTAATGTTGATTGAAGCCAGTCAGAAGGAATGACGCCATATTAAAAAGCTTCACTATCACGTTCAGTGACTCCTCATTCTTTAAGATTTTAATGACTTCTGAGTAGATTCAATCTGGATCTGCATCTTTTCTATTTTTTTGATAACGAAACTGCATGCTGGACTTCTTCATTAGTTATATCAAGCTTTTGGCCTGCATGTTGTTCGGGAGTGACCGATCTTTCATCTTTAAAGGGGTTTTTGATATAGCTACATCACTATTCTACTTTGTGGTTAACGTCATGAATTATTTTATCTTCACTGTCCAAGAGAATGCCAGTTTGTCGAGGTACGCATACACCAGCAGCTTCCTTAATTTTCTTGTGCATATTAAAAGTATCATATTTAGCCTCCAGAACTTCGATTTCGCGACATTGCTCGTTAAGCCAATTTTCTTTGTCCATTCTAATTGTGTTCCTTATTACACGATTCATCTGGTGGTATTCTGAATGAACTTTTCTCATGCGCTTTTCTTCCATTAAATAAAGAGTTTCATCAGTCATCCAAACTTTCTTTTTTATTTTAGTATTGTTTGAAGATAATTTCAAGCTTGCGTTTATGAAAGCTTCCTTGATGTTGGTCCAAACAGTATCCGATTCGGAATTTTTTATTACTTTGCTTAGTCCATAATTTAGTTCGTTTCTGACCTGAGCTAACCTTACTGTACACTTTTTTAGAGTTAACTGAATATTTGCTACCAGCGGATTGTGATCAGAATTTATATCTGCGCCAGGGTAAGATTTTACCGATTTAATACAATTTCTGTATCGTTTATTTATCAATACAAAGTCTATTTGGTTTCTGACCATCCTCTCTGGCGTATGAGCGTTAGAAGTCCAAGTGTAGAGACGCCTTGGTGGAAGCTTAAAGAAAGTGTTCGAGCACACAAACCCCATTTCTTGACAAAACTACACCAAATCCAATCCACATCCACCAACTATATCCTCTCTCGCACCGCTACCAATCTTTGCATTAAAATCACCCATAATAATCATGTTTTTTGACTTTTTAGTGAGATTTAAGGCGGTTTGGAGTTGTTCGTAAAAGGCTTCAATAACTTCGTCTGAGTGATCGCTCATTGGTGCAAATATCTGTGTAATGTTGACATTATATGGCTTGGAATTGAGCTGCAAAAATGCCACTCTATCAGAAACCGGGACAAAAGATTTTACTGTTTTTTGTACTTCTGTCTTTACTATTAGCGCCACACCATTGTAATGATTGACCCCGTGATTGCAAGCATAGTAGATATAATGGTCGTCGATGTGACATTCTCCAGAATTAGGCCATCTCATTTCGCAGATCCCTAAAATTTCGATGACGTTGTGGATTTTTGCAGCTTGAAACGTACGTCGTGAGTTCCAGGTAGTAATATTCTTCATGACTGGCCCGGAGATTTTTAGCACCCTCTGATCTCTTAAGACTTGCTGCGTACTGACGGTTTGCCTGCGCTTTTGGTTTTCCAGTCATGCTAATGATTTTTCCTGGGGGGGGGGGGGGGGGGGGGGGGGGAATGAGGTGGTTTCCCGTTGCCTTCCTCATTGCAGTATTAAAACCGTTAAGACAGGCCTTGTCTCGCCTTTAACTGCGTTATGTGGCGCCATTTTTCTTTCTATATCTAGTAATATGCCGATCAATTATTTTTAATTCTGCTGCTGCCCAACACTAGTTTTCTCGCCATATCTGGCTACCCTCACTTAGTTTATTAGCCCGCAGGTCGATGCAGTTTCCAGGGTGTAGCACGTGGAGCCATAAGTGAGAGCTAACTGCCTTGTGAGGACCAATTTGTTTGAAACCATCTCCAGTCTACGACTCTTGATGCGATCGTCTCAAAGTGTTCATTTGATAAATCTCCGACATGTAGACTAATTTTCTGAAAACAGCGCCAATTCCTGGAGGAGTCACAAATGGTCCATGCTTATAAGTTGCTGGTTTATCTATTCATTTCACTTGTTGCAAGCTGTGGGTAACTAATGATGTTTGACAGTAACTTTATGTAGCATTATTTTCTTATATTTAACAGCTTCTGTTATTTAATGTGATAGATGAAAAATATATATCTGTTAATATACTAACATGTTAGTTGCAGTTTAGCAGTATCCCCACCAAGTACAAACAATAATGTTTATTTAAAATCACAATACAAATGGGGAAGTAATATATGGAACTGATTGTGGATTCTGTTATTCAAGGAAGTAGTAGCTTGAAAACTTTAGCATTTCGAGGAACACTTTGCAGGAGAAAGTGAAGGAAGCCAAAACTAATAGCTACCGTTCTGTCAGCAACATCGCAAATACTAAACTCGGAGTAAAACGTTTATTGGAAATAGCACAGAAAAAGTATTGATTGAGTATCTATATTTTCAAAATAGAGTCAACATTTTTATGACTAATATAGCGCAGTATTTATGTCGATTGGCTGGCCTACCATAGGGTTTATTACATAAAAATTTATTTTAACATTGAAAATGTTTTTGTTTTCCTATTATGGGGTATCAAATCACGAAAAAGTGCATGCTACATTTGGCACATCACGTAATATACGTGAGAGATCGTGTTAGTCTGTCTGAGGACGGAATCGGTTCAACTGACAAAAATAAATTAAAGCTAACTGAGACTAACCGAAAGTTGATTGCACGACTAACCCAACCTAACTAAACGTAACCAAAGGCACAAAAAGGGTTAAAATGAATCGGAACAAATTAAAAAAATAATAGTAATCTCAAAGTAACCGAAATCGAATAACCAAAACTAACCATAAAAATTAAAATTAGTTATAACCTATCGGATCTGGTTCAAATTACTAAAATAAATTGGAACTAACTGAAACTAACCGAAAGTAAATTCAACGACTAACCGAAAGTAACCAAAAGCTCCAAAAAAGGCTAAAACGTCTCGGAACAGATTAAAAATATTAAAATAAGTTTAAACTAACCAAAACGAACTGAATTTTGACGACTAACGAAAACTACCCAAAAACATTAAATTCTATAATAACGTATCGGCGCCGATTGAAATTACTAGAATTAAAACTAACTAAAATTAACTGAATATTGATTGAACGACTACTCACGATGAATATCTAACCCAATCTAACCTTAACTAACCAAAAGCACCAAATATGGCTAAAACGTATCGAAACAGACTAAAAATATTATAGTAAGTTAAAAATAACCCAAATTAACCGAATTTTGGTGACTAACCAAAATTAACCAAAAACATTAAAATTGGTTATAACATATCGGAAAGTTGATTGAATGGCTAACCAAAAGTAATCAAAAGTAACCAAAAGCACCAAAACGGGCTAAAATGTATCGAAACAGGTTAGACAAATTAAAGTAAGTTTAAACTAACCAAAACGAACCGAATTTTGGCGACTAACGAAAACTAACCAGAAACATTATATTTGACTATAACGTATCGGAGCCGGTTCAGATGAATACTTTGGTTTCTTGACAGTGAGTATTAGTGAACGTCACGACACGGTTTATGCATAACTGATTATAACGTATCGGAACCCGCTCAAATAAGTAAAATAAATTGAGACTACCTAAGTGAAAATATCAGAAAGTTGATTCGACGACTAACCAAAACTAACCAAACCTATTAAAATTGATTAGAACGTATCGGAATCAGTTCAAATGACTAAAATAAGTTGAAAATAAGTGAAACCAACCGAAAGTTGCTACACTGACTAACCAAAAGTAACCAAATCCTTTAAAATTGATTAGAACGTATCGGAACCAGTTCAAATGACTAAAATAAGTTGAAAATAAGTGCAACTAACCGAAAGTTGATTAGACGACTAACCAAATATATTAGAACTCATTATAATATATCGGAACAGGCTCAAGCAAGTAAAATAATTTGAGACTAAGTGAAACTAGCTGGAAGTTGATTAGACAAGTAACCAAAACTAACCAAATTTATTAAACTTGATTATAACGTATCGGAACCGACTCAAATGACTAAAATAGGTTGAGACTAAGTGAAACTACTAACCACAGATCTAGGAAGAAGAAAATAACCGCAAGTTGATTAGACGACTAACCAAAATTAACCAAATCTATTAAAATTGATCAGAACCAGCTCAAATAAGTTGAGACTAAGTGAAACTGCCCGAAAGTTGATTCGACGATTAAGCAAGACTAACCAATTCTATTAAAATTGATTATAACGTATCATAACCGGTCCAAATGACTAAAATAAGTTGATATTAAGTGAAACTAACCGAAAGCTTATTCGACGATTATCCAAGAATAACCAAATCTATTGAAATTGATTATGACGTATCTTAACCGATTCAAATGACTAAAATAAGTCGTTATTAAGTGAAACTAACCGGAATTTGAATTGGCGACTAACCAAAACTAACCCGATCTATTAAAAATGTTTATAACGTATCGGAAACAGTTCAAATGACTAAAGTAGGTTGAGATTGAGTGAAACTAAGTGAAACTTGATTGGACGAATAACCAAAATTAACCAAATCTATTAAAATTAATTATAACGCGTCGGAACGGTTCAGATGACTAAAATATGTTGAGACTAAGTGAAACTAAACGAAAGGTGATTGGTCGATTAACCAAATCTAAACAAATATATTAAAATTGAATATAGTGTATCGGAACCAGTTTAAATAAGTAAAATAATTTGAGACTAAACTTGACTAACCGGAAGTTGATTGACGACTAACCAAACTAACCAAATCCATTAAAATTGATTATAACGTATCGGAACCGGTTCAATGACTAAAACAAGTTAAGACTGTGGGAAAATAATCGAAAGTTGATTGGACGACTAGCCAAATCTATTGAAATTGGTTACAACATATCGGAACCGGCTCAAATAAGTAAAATAATTTGAGACTAAGTGAAACTAACGGGAAGTTGATTGACGACTAACCAAAACTAACCAAATCCATTAAAATTGATTATAAAGTATCGGAACCGGTTCAAATGACTAAAATAAGTTAAGACTGTGGGAAAATAGCCGAAAGCTGATTGGACGACTAACCAGAAGTAATCAAATCTATGAAAATTTATTAAAACGTATCGGAACCGGCTCAAATAGGTAAAATTAGTTGAGACTAAGTGGAACTAACCGAAAGTTGATTAGACTACTAAACAAAATTAACCAAATCTATTAAAATTGATTTGAACGTATTCGAACCGACTCAAATAACTAAGATAAGTTGAAACTAAGTGAAACTTATCGAAAGTTGATTCGACGACTATCAAAAAATAACCTAATCCTTTAAAATTGATTTTATCGAATCGTAACCGATCAAAATGACTAATATAAGTTGATACTAAGTGAAATGAACCGAAAGTTGTCTAGACGACTAACCAAAACTAACCAAGTCTGTTAAAATTGATTATTACGTATCGGAATCGACTCAAATAACTAAAATAATTTAAATCTAAGTGAAACAAATCAAAAATTAATTTAACGACTAACCAAATCCATTAAAAATGATTATAACGTTTCGGAACCGCTTCAAGTGACTAGAATAAGCTGATACCAAGTGAAATTAACCGAATATTGATTAGACAACTAACCAAATCTATTAAAATTGATAATAACGGATCGGAACTGACTTAAATGAATGAAAATAAAATAATTTGAGACTAAGTGAAACTAACCGAAAATTGATTGAACGACTAACTCAAACTAACCAAATCCACTAAAATTAATTAAAACGGAGCGGAACCGGTTCAAATGACTAAAATAATTTAAGACTGAGGGAAACTATCAGCAAGTTGATTGGACGACTAACCAAAAGTATTCAAATCTATTAAAATTGATTATAACGTAACGGAACCGGCTCAAATAAGTAAAAAAAACGTTGCGACTAAGAGAAACTAACCGAAAATTTATTAGACGACTAACCAATACTAACCAAAGCTATTAAAATTGTTTTTCTACAAACGTCACTAAAAGTACAATTTTTAACGCATGCTGTCAGTGTCTAAAATGTCACTTTATGGCACTGGTGCTAAAAGTAATTTACTTTTAGCACTGGTGCGAAAATATAAAAATGTTTTATATCAGACTGAACTTGCCACTAACATTTTTCAGATCGCACCATCTAATGAAACGGTTGTACGAAAACTCGTATTGTTGCTTACTAGGCAATAACTCGAAAGTGACTTTATTAGCAGCTTCTTCGATATCCGCAGGAAGAAATTAATTTTCTTGATCACTTTCCATGTCACGAGATTTGAAGTTAGATACTTGTCAACAAACGGTTGAATTTTCATTACCGTAGCAACAATAAACTTGATGAATAATTTGATTTCAAAAAGATGTTTTATAAATTTAATAACGTAAGAAATGCGTTGATTTATACTTTGAATGGTGTTTGTAGAAAAAATAGTGTATGATATATGTGCTAAAAGTGATTTTATTTTGTTCGAAGGGATGGGACACTCCGCCTTCGGCGTCGTGTCCCAAACTTCCCTTCTCGCAAAATAAAACGTCACTTTTAGCACTTATATCATAAATAACTATTATATCGTATTGGAACCGATTCAAATAACTAAAATAAGTAGATACTAAGTGAAACTAACCGCGTTAGATCGGGAATTGAGAGACGAATCAAATGCAGTTTTTACAACCACCACTAATGTTATAAATATAGTAAAAACACACGAGACTTGAAGTAATATGCATTTATATGGTATATTTTGGTAAATTAAACTTGCGTAATCTGCTAAACGTAATTTTTTACATTAAATTGTGTTAAGTGTGGGTGAGGGTGACTTTTAGTTTCTCACGACAGATTAGTGGTGTTTCATATCGTTAGATCGAGGCATGTGAGACGAATCGAATGCAAATGGTATTTTGCTTTTTACAACCACACTTATAACGTTTTAAATTGTAAAGAAGAAAGAGACTTGAAGTAATATACATTTATTTGGTATATTTTGGTAGACTAAACTTACATAATCTAACCTGATCTCACTCAAACTTCTATCAACTATATATTTCCACATAATTATTATGAGTTTTCTCAGATCTCAAATTTAATAAGCGCTGCGTTCTGCTTCGGCATTTTCAATGTCCCCCCGGTTGCATCTTTGTGAAGGACTGTACATTTTTGTTATTCCAGAGGTATTGCTGCCATCCTTGATAAAAAGTTTACTGTTCAAGAAGCAGTTGACATAGCTTTTGGCGAAGTTGCTGAAATAAATGACTGCATGGAAGCCGTTTATATAGCACCGCCAGATCCAACTACTCTTACAAATGAGGAGCCCGGAGACGAGGACCAGGGCGGCAATATTTTGTAATTTGAGTTAGTTTCGGTTAGTTTGGCTGGTAGAAAAAATAAATTTACACTGATCTGGATACCTGGATATACAGGATATGAGGGCGACGCATGAGCTAATGCTCTGGCCAAAAAGGCGGGCGCAGCGGCCTTCAAGGGATCTCCAGGTGGACACAACAGCAATTTCTAGACAAATGAAGATAGTTACCGGGCCTAACTTATCCAAAGATGGCAGTCATCAGAGAACTAGACAACTTTTTCAACTTGGTCGACAACAGGTACAGGCTGTAGTTATCATGTACACTGTGCCATTGCCTAAGAAGCCACATGCACAAGATAGGGCTTTCCGAGGAAACGGAATATTGCTTGTGCTTGGAGGACGAAGGAACAATGGACGATGATTTATGTCACTGTCCAGCAATGGAAAGAACCAGACAAACAGTGTTTGTCTACTGCACTTGTAGATTTGAAAACTATCTACCGCAGGTAGCTAATCGACTTCATGAAGAGGATCGAGCTTCTGACCTAATGATAACAACAGATGTGAGCTACAATAGACCAAGGATCGCAGTGGAGGGCCCCGTCTGGGCTCATTCACGTGTACGAATACGAATACGAATACTGGCTGATGCAGAAGCACGAACTTCTACGGGAATTACACTGGAAGAGGATATTTCCATGGAAGAAGCAGAATCGCAAGAAATTCGAAGATGGTAGTTTTCAGAGCAATGATGTAGATGCATCACCAGCTTACACAGTATATCCAAAAGTTTCGGACGCCCGGTATTGGATTTCAGAAGGTCTGACCCATGACGAAAAATAATTTTCTGAAACAGATTATTCGTCGTTTGAGATGATACTACATAAAGAAATAATATTATCTCTGGTAGAAGAAACAAATAAGTATGCTCTCTTCAAAAACCAACCCGATCTAGGAGTGTCGCCATAGGAGAGGAAATGTTTGATTGCCTAATTGATTTTTAGCGGCTACAATCTAGTAAGCGCGTGTATTGGGAACAAAGTCTTGACACCAGAAACCAACTGGTATATAATTCGATGAGACGCAACAGAATCTAGCAAATTTTGAGGTTTCTGCGCTTAGCTACCAACAAAAAAATGAATCAATGAGATGAGCTCTGGAAAATAAGACCATTCGTAGACAAAATAAAAGAGAAGTGCAGAGAATTTTTTGCTCTTAAAAAAGACATGGCTTTTGACGAAATTATGGTCAAACATAGCTGTAAGCAGTTTCTGGGAACCAAACCCATATGATTTGGGTATAAGATCTGGTACCTAAATACCATAATGGGCTATTCGATAGATTTCGAAATATATCAAGGAAAATCTGTAACTCCTGACGTTAACAGTGAAAGAAACTTCGGAAAGGCGGCAGCACCATTGGTTAAAATGATAGAAGAACTACCCAATTATCTGAAATCCCTGCCATTCTTCACTTACTTCGACAATTTATTTACGACTTTTAGTGTATTGTCTTATTAATGTTTAAAAGGATATGGAGGTATGGGGACCATTAGGAAAAATCTTTTACCCAGAAGCTCTCTGTTATCAGATAAAAACCCATTGACTGTCCTTTGAACCGTCGATCGAAGCAGACTGAATTTTGCGGGGTCTCCAGAAAAAATCGAGCCCGCCCGCGTTTCAACCCGAAGCTCGTGCTTTGTAGACTTGAAAGTAATAGTGCTTATTTTCTATGCTCTAGCTTGGGTTTGTTATCAAGCCCTAGTAATAGAGTAAGAATTTTAAACGTTTTTTAGTTCCCGGGGACGGACCCCCGGTTCCCACACCAAAATGTCGCACTCAATTGCGTCGTTTAAATCAGACAAAGTGCACTCTTTTGCAATGTCCTCGACGGGAGATGAAGCATCCTCCATCTCACGGGATTCCAAACCTAGTGAACGTGAAAAACCGCTGAAAGAAATCGAGCGCATAGTAGCCGAATTCAAGACCCACCCGCGATGTATCAGTTGCACGCAATGGCTGGCCGTCTTCGGTAACGAAAACCACTAGTAAAATCTCTACTCTAGTCAAAGGTAAGAGCGAAACCTCGCCAACCTACTCTAAAAAGATGAAAGTAGAAAAACAACCGAAGGGCAAAAAACGGCAACTCGTTGACTATAACCTTCAAACAACCTTGAAGGCCTCATCGTCAACAGAAAACCAAAACGAGCCTATAGCAACGGCCCCGCCGCAAGAAGCCGAGACAGTTCCTCCCGCGGGCGAAGCGTCAATGGAACCGAAAAATCATCAACAAAACCGGAAGGAACTTTCAAAACACCTTTTAAAACTATTCCTTTTAAAAGGAATATTAGAAAAGTGTACCTGGATGTCGGGCAAGACAAAGCCCTAAAAACTAGGAACCGTTTCCAACCCCTAAGCGACTCCGAAGAGACAGACAATGACAGGGGATCCGAAGCCTCTGCGACCAACGCGGGAAAAGTGCGGATCAGACACGTTGTCCCTAAAAAAAAAGACCCCACTCAAGACTAAAACCACTCCACCGCCACCCATTGTCGGAATACAACATGACGATAAACAATGTTTATCTCATGAAGAAAACTCGTTCCCCGATGTACTTTGTGATCACCGACTTTGACATAACCCTAAAGCACCTAAACACTCGCTGTCGACACCTCATGAATGTAAGCATTTCATGGGATTATCGAAAGACTGAGAAACCGATAATGCAGTGTAAACGCTGCCAAGGGCACGGACACGCTCAAACTTACTTTCTCTTGCGGTGCAGTAAATGTGCACCACCAAATTGCAGAGTGTAATGAAACTACACTGAAATGCACAAACTGTGGCGGCGAGCATCGTTCGACAGATGTTGGTTGCCCGGTCTACTTATTCAAAGTAGGCCAACTGAAACAGCCTCAAATGAAGCAACAACAAATATCTAAAATATATAAACCAGCCGCGCAACCCACCAAACCGGCCTGGAGGAATCCCCTAATCGGAGCCAGAGCTGACCCCAACAGCAAAGAATTCCCACCCTTAAAGACAGAAAACGTAAACAGACATAATGCTATAAGTGACAGTGTAAATATAGTTAATAAAAATAGAAATGTAAGTAAACAACCGATGCCCCAAACTAATCTAAATTACTTCAATAAGCTCCGCGAAGTAACGGAAAAAATTAACTCCCTTGTAAATATTTCTCAATTAATCTTAGCATTAGAGCATTGCAGACCTCCT
The DNA here is from genome assembly GCA_016904865.1 of Pissodes strobi. Classification (NCBI taxonomy): domain Eukaryota; kingdom Metazoa; phylum Arthropoda; class Insecta; order Coleoptera; family Curculionidae; genus Pissodes; species Pissodes strobi. The sequence continues at coordinate 3,448 of MU186193.1, read as the reverse complement.
TATCTCCTGTCAAGGGGATAAGAAAGCAATATTTCAAACCACCTTAAATTTCTATACAACGCAACGTTCAATGATAAAATTTCATTTATCATACCGATATTATTACAAAAATCCTGTAAATATGTTTTGTATAGCATCAACAAATTTCTCGATGTAAGCGAACCTCGGTTCTTTTATATCGCCCCACCCACTGTACAGTGGGCGGAGCCTATAACAGGTGGCTGGTGTATATATATATATATATATATATATATACACAAAAGCACTCCCTGTGCTCCTAATACCATGCCACATCTCAATGTACATATATGTTAATAGTAAATGTTGTGTTGTTTATATAAAACCAGGTTTTTTCACACAGTTTTTTCTGGATTCAATGCCGCACCAGTTAAGACTTATGTTAACCATAGTTACCATTCACTAGTACTTGTAAAGCGACGAAAATTTGTAAACACCATTGAAAGGCAATGCCTAAATAATGTGAATATGTTAATATAATTAGGTTACACTAGCGTAAGCTGTCTGCCTGCGTGCAGAGCGAGAGTGGAGTGGCTAGCGAGTTAATAACGCGTCTAGCTTGTAGGAACTCCGCCTCGTAGGATAGCATAGTTAGGTTAATCATTCATGTATACAGTAATGTTCAATAAAGATGATGCTTGCTTGCTTGCTTGCTTTGGAGAAAAGGAAAGGGGTTGTTTCGAAAACATAGATGTAGCTCGCATTGCTACCAATCAATATGGCATTAATCCGGTGACAAATGTCAGCCGTTATTCGCAAAAGGAGAAAAAACCCATACAAGTTAGCCTTACTTGCCGAGTACAGCAAAAAAAATTGGTGTTATGGATCAAATGGACCCAAATGTTGGACAATACAGATTCAAATAAGGAATAGGAAATTGTATTGGATGTTGTTTACCTGGCTACTTGGCATTTCAGTCAAATATACATGGTGTTTATAACGAAAATCCAACAAGTCCCAGATCTGCCAAATAGATTTGGGCAAGTTTATATAAAAAAAATATGGGTCGATTTCCAAAGGCACTGCATGAACTCAATCGCCAT
>MU186192.1:66924-95407 GCA_016904865.1 Pissodes strobi | reverse complement strand
TTTTTTTTTTTAATAAGTACTTCAATTTAAGATGTAAAGCATTGATAACCATATATCTAGTATAAAAGCCATCAAGAATTAAGGTAATTTGCAACATATCATTTTTAGCCTGGGAGTAAAAGCATCCATCTAGATAACTTTTGGAAACATACTTAAAACTATACCAAGATTGGCTTGACATAAACAACATAGGAAACATTGGTGAAACGTCCCTGCCCCAAAGCACACTCGTTGTACCTAAAGCCAAGACTATTTAGATGTGATCGTAACAATGGTGAATTTATCGCTACTGTCGGTTAAGATCCTGTTCAGTTGACGTTGTTTGGTAATAGGTTATAAAGTAGATGTTTGTGAAACGATTATCTTGAATAATTATTACAATTTCTTAGAGGCCAGCCAATACTGGCAATAAAACCCAAATGGTCACTCTTTATACCTCTATTTTTCTTCACTTGTACAGTTTAAGGTAAACGCCATATTAATCTACATAAAATAACCGTTAACATATATTAAAAATTAATACAAAATAAATTGACTTCATTTATTAAAGTCTAGCATACATGCACACACTAAATAAAATTTGTACCAAGCTAAGAGCGGAGCGGGTAAGATCTGACCAAGACGTGTATGATATATGTAAATTTTAAGATACACCCACGAAGATTACGTCACAAGGTTCTGTCGGGAGGTTGTTCCGAAGGAGTCTTTTCGCGTCCTGTAGGCTCTTTTCGTGTTCGGTAGGACCATTGTACCCATTGTTGTGTTCTTTAAGAATCTTACCACTATTATCCCAGCTTGTTATTCGGAGATAAGAAGGTGAAGGTTTACTTGAACATATTTGGCCACAGTCATCACAATCAAAATCGCGTAATTTACGAGAATCTGATTACACTAAAACACGAGGTTTACAAGTTCGACCCTTCCATAAATTGATATTAGACTGTAAATAATTTAAGTGAAACCAAAGAACTTACTTATCTGTAAGGAAGCCGTCTCGACGTCCTGCGGGTTACGTATGTGGCTAAGGTATTAGGATTTGTTCTTAATTTCTTTGGCTCAAGAAAATTACTCAATTTTTCGGATAGTTGAGAAACTATGCAAAGTGAATAAGAAACTAGTCTCAAGCTTTAGCGAGTGGAATTGAACCAGTTTCTAGCCAAAACAAGTGGATAGGAAAATATGTGGAAACTTGAAGGGGAAACTAGACTCAAGCTTTAGCGAGTGGAATAGAACCAGTGTCTAGCCAAAATGAGTAGATTTGAAAGACTCCTCTCTGCTTCTTGCTGCGGTTTTTTTATATGAAAATGTATCCATATGATACGTGGCGTGAATGCGACAAACTATAAAATTCCGGTCTCACGCATTAGAAAAATTTATTAAAAAGAGAAGTAAATAAGCGTGCCGCATAATCTCATTGCCCGGCTCGACCCTTTTTACCTACTTCCAGAAGGTTTCCATGTAACTGTGCTTTTTTAAAAATACCGAGTGTGTTTTTCGGCGAATTTTATTATTTTAGAACTTTTCTGTTAATTTGCATACCTAGGGTCGGCCTGTGTCACTGGTATAGGCCAATTTTTTAAATATGAAATTAGGCATTACCTCAAGTTTAGGCCACGCACTCATATGCAGCTTATACCTCTGGTAAAATGTTTATCATAATAATGTAAAGGTCGATCCTAAATGTCTTATCAAATCTCACATTATATATAGCCATTTTCACATATCAGCAATTTCTGTTGTACGTACCAAAAATTTAGACAATTTCAAATACATATTCAGATTAGTATACGCCTTTTACCTTTATTCAAGTTTGTATTTTATTAATCAGTAAAACAACTTTTAATCTGCTAAAATGCTCTTCAAAATGTGACGGAATTTATCCCGCGAGGAATATGTGCTTTATTCTGAAAGCACATACTTTAAAAGTTAATATTATCCAGGATGCCCCGTTAACATTTCCGACTTTCCAGAAGAAAACTGACTCAAGGGATGCAGCTTCGGTTATAGTTCTTTGCTCAGTCACATATATGGTTTTTACTTTTTTATTTCTTATTAAATTTTTTTCCAAAATAGTGTATGAGTATGTTTAATGATAGCTATTAAGATGTGAGTATGAGATTTATAACCCGAATTGTAGGCGAATATTATAATACAATCTATTATGTGTGTCTTAGTAGCCATCAAATTTCAGCAGACTCTAATTTTTCTACGACCAGTCATAATACTGAATGAGAAGTAGTTCGGATTAGTGAAATGTCATGGTCATGGAATCTGTGATATTGATGTAATATTGTCGTGAGGCTGCGTTTTCATTGATTACAAACTCAAATCTTAATGAAACATTTCTGTCTTAATGGACCTAATTAAAGTTGGCAGGTATATAAGAGATAATTTGATGCTTTCATTGAGTGAACGCCAATATGCATATCAAACATGGGATTTAGCACTCGGCGATCTCAAGACGCTACTCTCAGAGTCAATAGAGCACAAAGAGATAGTAGTAACTACTCTTTAGATTTGCAAAGGTCATTTAATTATGGTTCAACTCTTTTTATCAGAACAGCGCCAGAGAAAAGATAGGTATACCAGCCATGCCATATGCCAATGGGTACAGGCTTCATCTCCAATAGAAGCCACCATTATAGCTAAAATAGGTAGAGGATGTCTCCACTATTCTCCACTATTGCGGGTAATGCTGATAGATGATCGACTCCAAATTTGCATTTTAAGAGAATGCCCAATGTCCCAATCTTAACACGGTGTCGATCCACTGTGCGGCGCCCTTTTCCCCGTTTGCCCCCTTCGCCCTTCGACCCACGACACGCTACTGAGGCGAGGAGGCTATTGAACGGCATGAAAAAGCTTGTGTGCCTATGCTGCACTGGAGCTATGAACCCAACTCCTACGGCATCTTTGGAGGTATTAATCACCCAAATACACACTTGTATACAAGCAGAAGCTAAATTAGTAGCCCACAGACTGTTTTAAGCACAATCACTAATAAGCAGATTCACGGCGGCGACAATGAAACATTGCTAAAGAAGATAAAGGCAAACTACGTGTTGGCCTTGCTCACGATTACATCACTTCAACATACAGGTTTTAGTTAATTTTAAGAAGGCCTACCAATAAGGGCAGAGTTTGTCAGATATACTGAAGGCTCGAAAGTCGATGAAGGTATCGGAGCCGCTTTATATGAAGCGAGAACCGGAAAAATGCTTCCAATGTCTATGGGAAATCTAGTGACGGTGTTGCGGGATAACCGTCAATAAGACGGTGGTAATCTACTCCAATAGCCAGGTAGCACTAAGGACAATCAAGACTAGCAGTACAACATCCAAACTGGTATAGATTTGCTGCTAGGCTGTGAGTCAGTTGGTAGTCAAAACAAAGTGACTCTAGCTTGTGTTTCGGAGCACGACGGCCGATCAAGTAGCTAAAGCAGACTTATCTGGCTCTTTGGTACCTCAGCAAATCTCACAGATGACTTACTAAGCTACGATAGAAAGGCTATCAGAATGATGGTAGGTTTATTGACTGAAAAGATACTTGAATCTGATAGGTCTGGTAGATGAAAGCCTATTGGAGGTTCTGCCATGAAACTGAGGAAACTGCATTCCCCACACAAAGCTACTGTGAGGGAATCGTGAGGACGTGTTTCAAACAAATGAGCACAACCAATCCAGTAATACAATCTAAGATATAAAACTATATATTCTAAAAACAGGGAGAGCGACAATAGATCTTACCGGTCGCAGTGGTGAGCAGGCCGCTGTAGAAAACCTCCAAAAAGCTATAATTTAATTAAAGTACTGATAGTAAATATCTAATAAATCAGTTTAATTATAGAAGCAGAAAAAATCCATTATGACATGGTTTGGGCTGTATGTACGCTATTTGTTAAAACACATCAGAGTTCTGGACAAAGTTGACTCATTTCTTGATATAATATGGCAACTCGGCACTCCTAAACTTTTATTGCTAAAACAATGTCATATAAAGTTTGGAGCTTTGAGATTTTATATTACTAAATTTGTAAAATATTTATAGATTTTTATCACTCGCTTTTTTTTAATATAGTTGTCGATCTCTACAAAAACTTCTCTAATTCGTAAATGTGTATAATTATCCAAACTATCCCGTGGGGAAAAATATGGTTTAATCAAAATCGCAGATCGTTCTGTGATTACTCAAAAATTTAGTCTCTGGATTGGCTGGTCTTGATTAGACTGAAATTATCTTAATTTAACACTGCTGTAAAAGTGGAAACTGCAATATAATGTCGTTTTAATGTTCTGATCAGCATAAAATTTAGAAAACCGCAATCAATCATATCAATCCTTAATTTTAAAATATCTATCACTTTGCTATGCATTATATTTTTTGTGTAAAATAGTAAGAAAACTGTACTCTAAAATTTAAATCTAAAATAATAATTTCAGCATTTTGCTAAGGAAGGTTACTACAAAAAGACTGTCAACTGTCATATTCAACATAATGGGAAACCTTTAGGTAACTAATTTTCGTTATGGGAAATTTTGAAACTTTTTATTTATTTTAGTGGGAAATTTTGTCCTAAAAGTTGGTAGCACTTTCGACTAACTAGTACTAGATCGCTAATTGTGTAGTGGTTGTCGTTTGTCAGTTTTGCGAGGTGGCGGCGGTGTGAGACACCAACGTTGACAAACTCGTGTTTTTTGTTTGTTTTGTTGGTAAGAATTATTAAATGATTTTTTATTTTATTTAGGCTTCTAATACTAAATTTTTGTTCATGTTACCCAACTACGTTTATAAAAAGATAAAAAGAGATTGCAAAAGTTATAAGACGATCATTTAGAAGTTCTGGATTACGATGCCAATTCAGAATAAAAGGTCTCTGATCATGATGACGACTTACTTCCTACCGCAGCCACTGCATCTCGAATTCCACATCTCATTGGAAAACATGGCTCACGGTGGAGAAAGCATTATGTGCAAAAATTAACTGTTAAATCTAGTGCAGAAAATATAATTCTTTTTGCAAGGGCCAAACGGTGAGATTAGAAGAAATTTGGAAAAAAGAGAAATTTGGGAATGAAAACGAGGTTGAATATGTAGATAAATTTATTGCAATGCAGTCATATGATGTAGCTAACTACAGCACAGCTAGACTAACCGATTTCATTGAAGTTAAAGCATTGCTGAGCTTGTTGTATATTTGTAGGGCCAACAAAAGTAATAACCAAAATACTGAAAATATTTTCAGAAGTGCCGGTAGATTTATGGAAATTTATAGATTGACGACGCACGCCTCAAAAAAGGTTTCTATTTCCGCTGAACCATATTCGATTTGACGACAAGGAAACTCGAATAGAAAGACAACAATTTATTACTAAAACTGAGCTTTATCCACAATACCGAAACAGAATTTTTGCACTCGACGCGCGTTTCGTTAACCATGTTAGCATCATCAGGAGATGATGCTAACATGAGGGTTTTAATCATCTCCTGATGATGCTAACATGGTTAGCGAAATGCGCGTCGAGTGCAAAAATTCTGTTTCGGTATTGTGGATAAAGCTCAGTTTTAGTGCATGTTGCCGAAGGTTCCAAACCCCAACATAGATGGTGGAACAATTTATTAGATGGCTGCATAAATTTGAGTATTTCAATGCCAATTTACAATCACATTACAATATCTCAACTTACGCAATAATAGATGAAAAATTGGTGGCATTTCGTAGGAAATGTGCATTCTTAGTGTACCACTGTATATGCCTCAAAAACCTACTCGTTGTGGTGATATGTGGAAGAATGTTATATACAGCCAAAATGAAGGACTATGTTGACAGGCAGGACCTTTTACTTTTAGTGTAGATAATTGAAATATCGCTTTGGCATCTAGACTTTCATAGCCTATATAGGGTTCCAGAAAGAGTATAAACATGGACAATTTTTAATCAGCTCATCTTTAGCAGATATCCTTCTAAACAAAGATCATCTGACAGTTATTGGCACGATACGAAAAAACAAACCTCAAAAACCATTGACTTTCACAAATATAAGACGACCGCATGGTGAATCATGTTTGCATTTCTAGAGAAATATACAGTAGTGTGCCATTATCTCTAAAGAATAAGAACAATAATGTCTTAGCACTATCAACAATGCTTCTTAATGAAGACACTCTTCATTTAGAAACTGGCAAGCCGGAAATAACTGGTTACAACAAAAGCAAAGAAGCCAATATTGTCGATAAATTATGTGCCGCATATTATGTGCCACATACAACTATGCATGTGCAACTCGGCACTGGCCTATGGTGATTTTCTATAGTTGCTGGATTAAATTAGCACATTATCTAAAAAGCGAACAGAAAGACTGAGATTGGCTGACTTTTTGGAGCTTAACACAAACCCACAGAATAATGACAATCCAGTTCATGGAAGATGTGCATTTTGTGATAGTAAAAACAAATAGTAAGACTGAGTTATCGTCAATAAGTGCCACATATTCACGTGCTTTGAACATCTGACTGGACTATATAGGGACTTTTGATAATTTGGCTACGATTAATTTTTTGTGGTAAATAATTTCATAAACTATACTCTATTTCCAGATGAGAGAGAGTAATAAATTGAAATTTCGGGCAAAAAAGGTACCAAATGACCCGTGTTATGGGCGTTCCGTAAATTATTGCCTGCGTTTGTGTGCCTGAGTATACGAGTTATTTGTCTGTAAGTATATAGAGCTTAAAACTGTTTTCTATAAAAAAATACATAGATTTGCTTCCTAGTACTTAGTACAGTGTTTTGATTAACGACACTAATACTAGAAATGGATAGATCTCACAGCAATTAAAAAAGTATCCAAAATTGCCTTATCCGTCCATGAAAATATAACATGGTGATCAAACTTCAGAAATCTACAAGTAGTGTCGACAGTGAAGTGGAAGTGTGTTGAAATTGGAAAATCAACCATATACAAGCTTTTACGCGAAAAAACCCTCTTCGGGAAGACATATAATGTGTATTGCTAACGATGAGAAAAAGCCATAAGAAGCATAATTTATTAATTTTATTTAAATAAAGAAGAAAGTAGGGATTACTTTGAATAAAATATTGTCTGCTCTGAAAGAAGACCAAAATATTCTAGAATTAGGAAAAAACTAGTTATGGAAAACTATGCGTGAAATGAACTTCACATGGAAGAAGCAAAATAGAAAATTTCTATTTATTAAAAAAAAGTTATTTGTAGGAGGAGCAATTTTGCGATCTATAAAGGAAATTCGCTTTAAAAAAAGCATCTAGTATTTGGACGAAAGTGGCTGAATGAAGGGTATACTGTTGGAAAAATATGGCAGGATAAAAATGTCGCTTCTTCTCTGCAAGCTTTTCTAAAAGGAATAGGTAGTGAAGTAAAAGCCAAAAAAGGGATCTCGATTGATTATTACACATATTGGTAGTGATAATCGTTTTGTAGAGCGTTGGTTATTAGTATTCCAGTCAAAAGGTGCAGGAGACCACCACAAAGATATGAACGAAAATGTGTTTGAAGAAAATTTTGAACAAATGCTAGATCTAATTCCAGAAAATGGGAGAAGACTACCAGTGCATGGCAAAAATCTAAAATTATTCAATGGATTTCAGAAAAACAGATCAAGTTCGGGGAGAATATGGTTAAAAAGAATTACTTGCAAATTGTACGTTTATATAAAGACCGTTTCGCAAAATATGCTATTGACGAAATGGCAAAAAACGGAATATAGTACTTCGACCTGAACCCTGTAGAGTTAATATGGACCCAAGTAAAAGGCTATGTTGCAAGAAAGAATCTTCTTACAAATTGAAAGATGTTCTAATAGATTTTCATGAAGCCCTGAAACAAGTAAACGCAGAAAAATGGCGTAATTGCATAAACCACGTATTAAAGAAGAAGAAGAGGAAATGTGGGAATTAAATCAATTCATCGACGGAATTAAATCAATTCATCGACCAGGCAGTAGAGCCATAAATTCTAAATCCGGATAAAAGTGACAGTTCCTCAGATATTGAACTATTTGCTAACGATTAAATGAAAATCTTTATAATAAATAAATATTGTTGGAATACTGCAGAATAACACTCGAAGTCACCCTATACTTCACTTTATTTTATTTGTACATGACAATAGACTAACTGAAGACTGTCTGTCTCTAGACTGAGCTTACTGACTGCCCTGTTGCTTCAACAGGACCTTTTTGTAATAACTTCCTGCCATAGTAGCGGCGACGTTTCAACTTTTATTTAGAAAAACAAAGGGTCGTGAAGTTCCCAAAAGTTTGATGCTGCTATTAAGGAAAAGTGAACATATGAATTTGTAATCACTAATCAATATGAAAGAAATATATATAAAATTCTAAAACATTATAGGTATAGAAACTTCAAAATGTACAATTAAGGAAACAGAGGACCTATCCTGATTTTAATTAAGATTCATCATGAGACGAGCTGGGATTCGCAGCAGGAAACAATAGTTGGCCAGTCTAGACCTTGTGAATATATTTTAGAGATATTTTCTATATTTATATTATAAAGGTGGTGTACACAACAAATGCATCAGCCATTGCATCCTTTTACATGTAAGTTTAATTATATTATAGCGTATCTTACGTCAATACTGCTTTGCCTATAACTGCTATGGCATACAATGTATTGTTGTTAAAAGTGGCGATTAGAATTATTAATATTTTGTTTTTTTAATTAAAGAATATTTATTTTTAACAAGGCTGTTTATTATATAATATTAAACTTTTTCAAAATGTTCATTCATCTATAGGCATCTAAAGGACAAGATTAAAGTACTTACGTTACTTTCTTAATCAGTTAAGAATTTTAGCGTCTGTTTTTGTAATAAAAAGGGAATTTATGTTTTTTTTAATTCTTAAATAAAAGATTATTTTATATGTAACAGATTTTTTAAAATTAATTTATTTATTATAAAAACTACTACTCAAGAATTTATTTTTTTTTTCGTTATAATAGAGCCAATAATTCAAACGTGTTTTTTAGTAATATGAACCTACCTTACCATCTATATACAAATGCAGCCATGTTACAAAAGAACGATTAATTATAATTACAAAAAATCAATGCCGCTTTATCGATTCATCAGAAGAGTACATATATTCCTATGAGCCGTTGAACGAATCGCTTCCTCGTACTATCTCTTATTTTAAACATAGCAGATAAACCGATAACACATATTAAGAGACTAGCCTGTGTATAAAATATAATAGCAAACCACTATGAATAATACATTCATTCTAATTGGTCTAATACTATAATCACTGTCACGTAATTTGCATTTATATCTAATTTAATAACTAATATTTCTTTCCCACTTTAAGCGTAAATTATGAATCAAACACCCCATTAAATTCTATTTATAATGCATTCATTCTGAAAGCAACAGGTATAATATATTTCATCCGGCATAATGTTTTAGTGTACTTACCGAAAAAAATATTCTTATCCAATAAAATTCGTCATTTTGCCTAAATGTGTGCAAAACACTTTATGCTGCACAATTCATTCAGTGATATACGCGTAAATGTGAATAACTGCACTTAGCCATTACAAGTTCAACAACCCGAGGAACGTTATTTTGTACAGTAATATATATTGGTCTTATTATTTAGACAATGTTAATAAATTTGTTGTCACTTTTTCTGGCAACAGGTGCTATTCAAACCCATAGGAAAAATTTCAATTTCCGAAAATATTCGCGAATACGCGACGCGCAGATCTTCCAATCTTATATGAAGTGTATCGCACAGGGAAAATTCGAACTATGAGCTTGATTTCCCGGGAACATTACTGTTATCCCGTAGGATAGTTTTGGACGCTTGCGCGAACTTACTTCAAGCCACAAGAGCTTTTGGAGATTTAATGAAAAATATTGCAATGCCCAAAAACAAGGGTGGTACATGAAGAAAATTGATAAAAATTATTATCGTCGATGGAAACGTTAATTTAAAAATAAATAAGAATTGTTAAAATGTGTCTTTGTAACATAAATTCTCGATCAAAAAAGTTATCCCTTTGATATACTTATATATAGTGTCCGCCAAAATTATGCAATGTGCATACAATGCCCACAAATTCAGTTATCGCTGATTACTCAAAAAAAAATCACCTACATGAGTAATATCTGTTTTTTGAGTATTTTAGATTTGAGGCGTTAATTTTTCCAATACCTCCTTAATTACAGATTATATTTGGAATGTATTCGACCGCGAAAATAATCCAAATAAGGTAGGGATACATTTACGATTCGATATCACACCCAAAAAGAAGATGAGTTTATCCACAGTGTCATAAAAAACCATCTGAAGAGGGTCAAAAATTTAAGGCTCATTTTCATGCCTGTTAAAATTGCAAAACGAATATGGCCTTCGTCTATATCATAATATAGGCAACGTGACAGTCATAATTTCCGAAAATTGGAGGGCAAAGGTTTGCTAAAAAAATTCAGGAGGATCCGAAGCTTAATCTGTAACTGCAGGTGTAAGATATTTACAGCGTTGCAATAGACGTGACGTCTCTGAGACGTACTTTTCGAAAGCTCAGAAAAAAAAAGATATTCTGACAAATTTTAATGTTGGTAGTTTGAAACGTCATTGGAGTGAAGTAACACTGTTTTCAAAAATGTATTATTAAGCAATCAATTTTACAAAAATATGTATTGCAAAGTTATAAAAATTTATGGATAATTACATGTCTTTTAAATCCTACAAGAAAACAGAAAAATAAACAACAGAACGAAATTTCAGTCTGGAGTTAAGTAAAACATTATTAGTTAACTAAAAAAAACAATAGCTAGAGAAAAACAGAAAATAAAAAAATCTACAATTGATATTTGGACCTTATTTCTCAAACAGAACAATCTCAACATATCTTTCTAGTGAATTCTAAACAAACTGCGCGGTTACACATTATACAAAAGTAAGGAGTTTTTATCACAGAACAAATTTTACAAGTCTTTCTAGTTCTAAATTTCTCTTCCTTGCCAACGTCTGCTCGTTCGTTTATACCCCTTGTATGCTCCTCCTTATATCCCGACTTATAGAAGGGTTTTCGACATGCTTTCTTAGGTCGGGTGTAATAAACCACATTGCCAGCTGTTTCACAAATGCATACCTAGATTATCACTGAATGATTGATATAATATACATATATGCATTTGCTAAGGTAATATCAACAATTCTAAAAAATATGGCTTTTGGTCAACGTTCACTTCTATTACATGACTCAACAGTGCATTTCTCATCCATAGAATTAACTCCTGCTTTTGTCATGTTGTAAAAAGCAAATTTTAGATAATATAAGCACCACAGCTTTATTTTTCTTCAGAACGGGAGATAATAACGTCATGTTTTTTGTGTAGACGTGTTTTGAAGAACCAACTTCCCTATTTTTGTGGAAAGAAACTCAGCTGGAATTTCCCTTTTAATCTTCCCACTTATGTAAGGGAGTTGACTGCTTCGATAGAAGGAAACCAGTTGTCAGCCGTTATATTCCTGTTTGTACCATACAAGAGTTAGCAAGATGCAAAATAGCTAGAGTTGGCTTCGAGTATTTTCTTTCATCATCAAGTAAAGAACAACCATCACTACCTCTACCTGCATAAACATAACCATTGAGAAGGTAACCGATTCTGGCGTCAGTCAGAGCCATGATTTTCAAGCCTTATTTACAAGGCTTGTGTGGCATATACATTTGTATTTGGAGCGCCCCCAAAATGGCACAAGCATTTCATCAATGCAAGCAGAGATGTCAATTGAATAAGCAGATTGACAGTTTTGAATAAATATATTGAAAACTTCTGAAACAGCATCGAGGGAACTGTTTTCCTCTGCTCAAATCAGGTATCTGGGTTATCAAATCTCAAACAGGCGAGAATCATTGCAAATCTATTTGAATTCATTTTACACCGAAATATGTCATCTGTAGCAAATATGGATCTTTTATCCTCAACAATAGATGGACAAGAATATGGACGTGAACAAAAGAGCACCTATGAAACTTTTTAATTCGATTATATCTATTTCTTGGAGATCACCACTATCACTTTTGAATCTAGCCCTAAGTTTGATTATACTGGACTTGGCAGGATAATGCCTAAAGTGTCATTACTAAATGACATGTTCTCTGCCATCTGGGCATCAGAAGCTTTCGTACGATTATATCTTAATCAAGGGCATTTAAAAACGATGTTGTGTTGTTGAGGTATACTTTTTTTTCTTCAAATGTCAGTAAATCCGTCATTACTCGACTATGTAGGCGGCCGAAAAGTATCACTTTTCCTCCATATAAAATAATATACTATTGTTTCAAACAGGGATCGCACACCCCTTGACTCTTGCTATGGCTTTTCCGTAGTATATTCCCCATCTCATATATTCCCCAATTCTAATTCCATTGATTTATTATTGCCCAGCGCTTAACCCTCGATTTCACATTCACTGCTGTATTCACTTAATATGTAATCACCATCGTTCTCGTCTTCTTCGTTAGAATATTCCTCGTCTGCCCACTTTAGAAGGGTTTCTTCATAGTTAGTATCATCAAGCTTGACAAGCTTCAAAGGGAGAGATAAACTGTGGTATCCTATCATGGAAAACTGGAAAATAAATAAATTCAATAAATGCCCACCAGCTAAAAGTATTAACACCTACAAAGATCTGACCGCCAACAATCAAAACAACGTAACTTAATACAAAATGCACAAATCGACTTACCACTAACAAGGTAGCCTTATTACTAACAATGTCAAAGGTACAAAGGTACATAGCGTTAAAGCTGTTTATATTCTACGAGGTCCGACCGTAGAGTACGTTTCAGCGACGTCACATCTGTAGTTACGGAATAAGCCACCTAACAATAATAAAAATACTGAGAAACGCGCACTGTTTGGAAAGCTTTGCCCGTTTTACTGACGAAATGGAAGAAATTAGCACCACGTAAAAAATAATAATCCATATGGAGAAGATGTCTCTAACGATAACGGAAGTAGATTGATTAATCTGTGTGATTGCAACAGACTAAAAATAATAATTAATGGTGTGTAGAAACATTAGAATGCCACCGTTTTTGTGCATTCTTTAAAGCTGCGTTAATTTCTCTATGTGTTGCTTCGATATTTATTCATAAGCTTAGCGTTCTTCAGTTCACTTTATCTGTTTCTCGTACTCACCCAGGTCTATGACACCAGACCACTTTGGAGGTGCATGCTTTCGAGACATATTTGCCCTATCTCGTTTTACATTTATGGTCACTCTCCCTGTTATCATTCTGTGGTCGGTAGAGAACTAAATGTATTTATTTCGTTGACATCTTGCACTTCATTTTCCCTGTCGGTGCTTACATGGTCCATTTAATTTTTAGTTATTCCATCTGGGCTTACACACGTCCATCGCTTTTGCTTACTCTTTTTATCGGTGATGCTCTAAAAATTAAAAGCCAAGGAAGGCATGAAACAAATAAAATAACCAAATCAAGCACGCCACGAATGCAGACCATCTCCGAATTCAAAATAGAAATATGTCAAAAGGCCTCAGAAGAGATCGAAGAAAGTTTAACTCTGAAGAAATAGAAACTCTTATTGAAAACAACAAAACTTTGAAGACCTTTTCCAAAATTTCTCCTCTGGTACCAAGAGCATTTATAAGCCCTAGAATAAAGCAGGTCATGTTACTTCAAATAAAGATGGCATTTTAAGGTGTGCGAAGAAGTTCTATACAGAGCTATACAAAGAAAAGGTGCACAATCCATCTGAGAACTTACCTCATGTCAAGCAAGGTTCAAAGAATATTCCTGATATTACCATGGATTAGACAAGAACGTCGCTGAAGGGAATAAAAGACAATAATCTAGATGCGAATACGGAATTGTTATCGAACCGATTTAAGCAGGAGGAAATATATTGCTTGAGAATATATGCAGACGTCTCAATGCATGTCTTTTTCCCATCGGATAATGCTCTAATTCTCTAAATAATTATTAAGCACAAAGAGGGAGACATTGAAAGGCTAGAAAACTATAAACCTATAAACTTATCGGCACATGTCTAAGAACCCTTTATGAAAATTATAGCAAAGTGTTTGACATCTAAATTAGATTAATATTTGCCACGTGAACAGGCTGGATTTAGAGCAGGAGCAGGACATAGAACAAATGACCACCTTCAAACTATTAAATAAATAAAAAAAACTCGATCAAGTATAATATGCTACTTGATCTTGTATTCACGGATTCGTCCAAGTGCATGTGCAATATTACATAAAGACACAAATAAAATTTCAAATTGAAAGGGTTCATCAGAGCAATACAATATTTGCAAAGTAGTAAGGTCGGAAGAATGGGGCATAAATTAACATCGACGGAGAGCTGTTGAAGTAATTGAAATTCGTAGATGACATTTTTATAGTTGCCGACCATATCGACTAGGCACGTAGAAAATCTCCACGACGACCATGCAAGAAGTTGGACTAATAATAAACACACAACCTCAGTTGACGATAAGAGTATCGAATAAGTTTTCTCATCCAAATACCTCGGACATGAGCTCGGGATTGGACCACCTTCAAACTATTAAATAAATTAAAAAAAGTCGATCAAGTATAATATGCCACTTGATCTTGTATTCACGGATTCGGCCAAGTGCATATGCAATATTACATAAAGACACAAATAAAATTTCAAATTGAAAGAATTCATCAGAGCAATACAATATCTGCAAAGTAGTAAGGTCGGAAGAATGGGGCATAAATATCGACGGAGAGCTGTTGAAGTAATTGAAATTTGTGGATGACAGTTTTATAGTTGCCGACCATATCGACTAGGCACATATTATGCTAGAAAGTCTCCACGACGACCATGCAAAAAGTTGGACTAATAATAATCACACAACCTCAGTTGACGATAAGAGTATCGAATAAGTTTTCTCATCCAAATACCTCGGACATGAGCTCGGGATTGTTCAAGATAATCAAACCCGCAAGCTGAACAAAATTATAGGCTTTGCGTGGGCTGCATCTGGAAAGATGTTTTTAAATTAAACATTTCTATATGTCTCAAACGGAAAACATAATCAGTACTGCCTGTACCAGCCTATCGGACAGAAACGGTGACGCTTAACAAAAAAGACAGTACATAAGTTGAGCCCATAGTCGCTTTCCAGCTGAACAAATGTTTGGGTTTTAAGCGATATGCCTGAAACACGAGCGCTTCGAGCACACCTGTGGAGCTGGAACTACCCGCTTTATTTGATGCGTTTTTGTTATTGTTTATGTGCTCTTTATCTATGCCTCTATTTAATCTGTTTTCACTTTCTTTGGGTTTTCTGTTTCTTTTGTGAATGGTTTCAGTCGTTTCAATTAAATTAAATTGTTGAGAGCTTGTTGAAAACTTAAAAATGAATCGAGCTATTCCAAATCAGAAGAGGTGGATTAAAAAAAATGTTGGTGTGTAATAAGTAAGATAGAAGATATCAATTGGCTTAAATATTAGTTTAATATATGTTATTCCATTGCAGCTTTGTTATCTATTTAATATTTATAATCATAATAACAAAACAACCACACTTTATCAACCCAAACAAAACTACCTATACCTACCTATAAAACGTTTTTGTGTTTTGTGCTTCAAGTACGAAATATCCGGCATATTCTTCAGGGGCAAAAGGAAAGTAACCTACGCGGTAACAGCTGAAATACGTGCGTCGAATATTTGCGCGAGCCGGGGCGCGGTTGCGTGCTCAAAACTCTTAGCTGGAAAAAGCGCATCAGTATGACGACAGCATAGAACAAATGTGACTGATGTCATAAAAAACTTTAAAGTGGAACTTAGCTGGCCATCCGACGTGAATAGCGGATGGAAAATGATCAAAGCGTATTCTGGCGTGAAGGCCTAGACACGAAGCTTACAGGACCAGAGGTAGACCAACAGAATGAACTGATGACATCAAGAGAATCCGAGGAAACGTACAGAACGCATGAGAGCGAAAGCGATGGCAAACACTAATAGATGCCTATGTACAGCATTGGACGCGAACAGGTATTTAATAATAGTGATGATAATGCCTACAAAAATTTAAAGTTCTGGTTTTTATTAAAGATGAACTATATAAAAGAGTGAGTGGTTGATATTAAAAATCGTATCGAAATTCCGCAAACCTCACTTCGTTCAAACCAAACACATCTGTATTATAACAATTTTACATGTCGCGGACTCAGCCGAATTTGTATATAAGTGCTCGTCTTACATAATCTGTAGGAGTTGCGTATATAAATGTTTAATATACCTTTGAGGAATGCCAAAAATGCCCCCATACGCTCAAGCACTGATCGCTGAAGATATATTATATCTATCTACATTCGGCCACATCATTATTCATAACATATTCATATTCATATCGGGAATAAATGCCGGCAGGAATTTGCAAGCAATATACAAACTTGGATGAAACTTCGGTTTAAATCAGGTAGTTTTAAGTGGATCCTGTACATTAGAAACTTGCCAAATACTACTTTCTATCGCAAAACTTCTAGAATTATTGAATATATCACAGAAGTGCAACTACTCGATATTCGCGTATTAGTAAAGTTTCGATGAATAATTTAACATTAGCTGCGGTAGGATAAGCCGATAACCAAAAAATGGCTTACACACTAACATATAGATACATGGAGTCCCGAATAGGGGCTGAGAGAGGCTGGTGTCGGTTTTGCAGTCTTGGTCTTGGTCTTGCAAAAGCAAGACAAGCGCAAGACCGAGACCGTCTTTTGGTTAGCAAGACCAAGACCAACAGTGTGTATGCAAAAACAAGACCAATACCAATACCAGATCCTGGCAAGACCAAGACGTTTGCAAGTTGCAAGAGTCTTGCGAGACTTTTTCAAATTTGGCATTGTATGATTATAAAGGGGGATTGTTTATAATAATATTTTGTTACTCTATTACTTTTTAAATTTAAATTGTTAGCATATTGCATTAAATTTAGTATTGTCCGTGGAATTTAGACTACCTGTAAATTAGGGTTTCCCGAATAAATGTATACATATATTTCTGAATTATGCAAAATGATTAGAATCTTAGACGTAGGTAAAGACTTTTTCCTAGTGTGCATTTGACAATGAAGAGGTACGTATCAATAATTAATTTAATTTTTAATAAGTAAATACCCTGGTAGCAGACACGTCTTTTACACGTGGAATTAAAGTCGGCGTTCCCGTGGAAATAACCAAAGAAGTGTCAAGAAATCGACGTAATAATGACGGCAATACATCATATCGATTTGACGTCACATTAAACACGTCATAGAGACGTATTTTGAACTCGTGAAAAATACGTGTTTTTTTTGGGTCTATATACATAAAACTATTCTGTAAAAATACCAGTTTTATTTATTATAAGAGCTAATAAACAAACATATATTCATAGAAAAAACTAAAAAGCTAGAAAGGCTAAGATATACCATTAGTGATCTACTAGATAGTAAAAGAAACCAATTTTATAAGGCATCACATCTAGTTAGATAAATCTAACACTAAATAGATATTCAACAATTTTGAGCCAAAGGGACTTTCATAAAAAACGAAAACCGACACAAACACAAACAACGCCGTTCTAAATTATAAACGAGTAACCGGAATAACGAACAAAATGACGAAACGTGGATGACATATGCCATATACTTTCTATTAAGGCTGCGTTTGATTTGACGCTCGGAGTACTTCGAGTTCTATCGCTGTCTAGCGCTCTCTCTGGGGTACAGGCGAGGCTGAAGAGAGGTGGAAAGATAAAAAGCGTACTCGGAGTACTCCAAGCGTCAAATGAAGTATGGCCGGCGAGACGCCACACACAGAATCGCAATTTGTCAAATTATTAGCGGGTAATTTAAATTCTTAAAGTACTTGCGATAAAAATGTTAGAGGCTTCTGGTATAGAGTTTGAATAATCTACATTGGGCAAGCCATAGGTTCCAAAATATCTAAATAATGGACAACAAACTATAAAATGCAGGTTTTCTTATAAAGGCATTTGGCAATTATTTATGTAGACCGTTTTGTTTTATTTCCGTAAAAAAAAAACATGTCGACATGACGTGAATTAGACGTCTAAAATAGTATATTTCATTACCAGTCCGGAAACAAGGCTTTTTCGGTGCGCGCACGACAGTTTCTGGTGTAAGGCGTAGCCGAACACCGGAAGTCGTGCAAGCACAGGAAAAGCTGTTTCTGGACGTGTAATGAACGATATTTTTCATAATACCTCTCTGAAATCAAGACATAAACATAAAATTAATATAATTGTACGTATCCAAAATCATGTCATAATACATATTTTGTATTCAAATGAAAGCAAACGTCAAACTTGCAAGACAAACAAGACAGGTATTTATCTAATATTCATCAAGCGTTGCTATGGAAATGTGTATGTATGCTTTGTTGTAATTGAATATGCAGCTAATTTTGAAGTATTTGTGTACAACTAAGGTCAGAATAAATAATAGTATATTATTTTATATGGATGAAAAGTAACTTTTCCTCCAAATAAAATATGCTGTTTTTTCTTCAAGTGTCGACAAATTAATGCAAAAACGTCTCTTTTTAATAGTAATAATAATTATTATTAAAGATGAGTGGGTTCGCAAGGCGGCTTAGAACGGTGCGGTGTCGGTGAATAGGATCAGGTTGTTGTTATAGTAATGTAACATAAAGCTGTCAGTGGACACTGTCAACAATAATTATATTTTTAAAATTGCGTCTTCGATTGCATTTTAATTCCGTATTGATCAGCAGTTATTGAGTAAGTTCGATTAAATGATAACCAATTTGTTCCTAAATTAGTGATTTTTAGAAATGCAATCACAAATTGAGTGATAAATACAAATTTTAGTTTAATAACTCTTGAGTTGTTGACGCTTATTTTGTTGTTTGTTTGTATTGTATCTATGTTGCTATGACAACACTTTTACCTCCGCCGGCGGAAAAGTGAAAAGTAATGCTCCAGCGGAGGAAAAACGAAACTTCACGGCCGCCTACACAGTCGAGTGATGACGGATTTACTGACGTTTGAAGAAAAAATAATTTTACTTAAAATTTGACTTTTGACGCTAAAATGTACTAGATTAATCTTGTAGACTGCGTCGCTGTATAATTTTAACCCAATTTATTATACTTTATGCTTATTCTGTGACTAAATAACTGCAAATTTAGCACTTAAAATCAGGGAGCGGGAAAACTTTTCCCGCTCCCTAATTAGGGACCGAGAAAATTTTTCCCGTGCCCGAACCGAAAAGTCTTACTTTCTTTGCTCTACAGAGACGTCGAAAATGATAGTCTTCAGAGAGGTATTTTGAAAAAGACGTTTCCAATTGGTTATTAAAATCGACTTGTTAAAGGCGTCGCCCACTGGTCACTAAACAACCTCAACCAAATGTCACTTCATTTTAACGTCATAATCACATGTATTGACGTCACTCTGCTCCCTGGGTAATTGGTGTGGTATTGGCAAATGTTCAATTATTAGATTTTTATTACCTTTTCGAAAATTTCAGATTTTTAGTTCCCCAATGGTATGAGTGAAACAAATGGAAATCAAATTCGAAACAGTGAGATTATTTTATTGTTTTGTCTGTTTATTTTTTTTTAATTTTACGCTTTTTTTAAAGCAACACTTACAAGACTCTTGCTGCAAGACCAAGACCAAGGCCAAGAGAGCGCATTAGTTTGCAAGGCCAAGACTCTATGTGCAAGAACAAGAGCATAACCATGCAAGTCTTCGTTTTGGTCTTGCTTTGCTCACACTAGTCCCGAAACTGAGCATAAATGACTGAACTAATCACGAGTTAAAAAAATCAAACCTGATATTACTTTCCTTTTTTAACCAACCTGATTCCATCATTGAACCATTGAGGTAACAAACGGAAATCAAATTCGAAACAGTGAGATTGTATTATTGTTTTGCCTGTTTATTTTTTTTTATTTTACGCCTTGTTTAAAAGCAACACTTACAAGACTCTTGCTGCAAGACCAAGACCAAGGCCAAGAGAGCGCATTAGTTTGCAAAACCAAGACTCTATGTGCAAGAACAAGAGCAAAACCATGCAAGTCTTCGTTTTGGTCTTGCTTTGCTCACACTAGACCCGAAACTGAGCCTAAATGACTGAACTAATCACGGGTTAACCAAATCAAACCCGACATTACTTTCCCTTCTTAACCAACATGAAGTCATCATTGAAGCATTGAACTTATATTTCTAAAGCCTTATAACATTCGAAATATTAACCATTTTTCTGCAGTTTGTTATCAATGATGCATTTATTTCTAAGACATCCTCAAACTTGTTTCGCTTAGCTTCACGAATGATGCAATTTTAATTATGGTTTTTATCATTAATTAGTTTAAAAAAATTATTATAAAATGCAGCATCGAATTATACCTAGAAAGTAACAAATACTAAAAAGATGTTATATTTTCGAAAACAAGGCCATAACAGGAAAATCCTTGATATCTGCAGCGGAATTATTTGATTACGACCCAGAGGGGTTTTTGTAGTATATCCTAGTCAATTACAATATTCATTGGCAAAAATTGCAAAAATAATGTTATACATATTTTGTAGGCCTTCAATCTGTGGAACACGACTAAATAACTCGTAACATATTATCAACAGCTATTATCTTTTTAATATCGTAATTCTTATTAAGATATACCACATCGTGGCATATATCACAAAATAGAAATGTTAAGCGGTAAATGAAATATATTTGCCTATTACGTCGATGGCTCCCCCCAGTAATTCTTCGATAAAAATAACCGTTTTTCTAATGCTTATTAAATTGCGTCGAATAATATTAATGATAACAAGAACCAGGTATTAGTCTTATTGAATCACACTAAAGGGCACACACCTTTGAGCATTCTCAATGCGTCGCCTCGCGTATATCTTAATATCTATTAAAGGCAACCTTTGTCCAGGATTTTATTAAGGAACGTGTAATTTGAAATATAGTAATTCAAAGTTATTTGCAAACTGGAATCAACGTACCTTTTTTCTTTCTCCTTCAATAACCCTGTCTGGAGCAACGCAAAGGGTCGTGCGTGTTCAATATCCAACATCCCCATTTATTGCATTCGATATTAATGCTCTTCAATGGCTTTATTTCTGTTTGAAATACTTGGTCGTTAAAGAGATTTCATTTTCTGCTATTCGCAAAAATGAATATAGGAAAATGTTATTTCCAGAAGTTTGCACCGTATCCGAACAGTAATAAATGGAAAGGTAGTTAGGTGATACTAAACCGTTTTACATTTATATATTTTATATTGCGCACTTTTATTTTCGTCTGAAGCAAATGAATTTGTGAAATGCTACAAAAAAACTACCCCTTTGTAAAGAAAACAAGGGCGGCCCTGGGCGGCAATTGATCAACTCAAGAGTGTTTTTCACCTCGTTAGATAACGAGGTAAAAGTTCGAAAAATCATTTTCTTTATTTACTTTGGAGGAAGAAACCAGAACAAACAAACTCAAATGTGTTTATTTCATTAGGTTTTGCAGTGAGACTTCTCTAAAACGGACACCACAGGGAAAAATATTTATTCGTTTTATAAAGACGTCCCTTGTGTACAGTTGTCACTAAATTGGTAGTACTTAATCAAAAAAGATCATTAATTGTTGATTATTTTTTATTATTATGCGGGGTGTTATACATATTGCATAATATATAATATACTACCTACAAATATGTGCATAATTACTTCTTAAAAAATCATTAATTTTAGCTTGTTTTTCTTTTGAGCACTATTATTTACATATTCAAAATTACCGCCGATTTTTTTGCCTTGTTATTTCATCACCTTAAGGTATAAAAAATCATTCTAAGTCTCTTAATTTTTGGTAAGCATCACTATAAGATCACAGTCATTCTCGGTATCAAAAATATTGGATATCTGTTCATTTTCTTTATAATCATTACTACAACAAGCTAAGTTTACTTCATGATTTTCCGCAATAGGGCAGCATCGATCTCCACATATTTCATAAAATTGTCAATTTCATTATCTTTGCAAAATATTGCCTAGGCCTTCTAGCTCTGGAATTTTCTCAATTTCTTCTACATCACTGCCTTTTTTAAAAACCGCATCTATTAAAGCTATTTTAATTTGTTTTTACTTGAACGCTTTTACATGCTTCCACTGTCCAAATTAACCCAGGTGAACCTATTGTTAAAAGAATACTAGCAAAACAGCGGCAGGCCTACTCACTCCGTAATTTTGTGATACGCTACCACGCTCATGTTTTCATGCACGACAGCTATTAAAACTTCATGAACTCTTAGAAGAAATAGAAAATCTTGATGATGACTTTTTACCACCAGACATAACAATAGCAGGTACCGCCCGAAAATGTCAATAACGAGAATATTGATGATTCGGTCGGGAGGTGGGGGGGGGGGGGGGATATTTTTCCCAATAATCTTCCGGGACACCAATTGAGCACTGAAACCTTTTTAATCAATGATAGAGGCACCCAGAGGAATGTTAAGGAAGACTATGATAGCGAGGGTGATCTAACTCTATCACAATTTGTAGCCAAGAAGAATAAAACGTCGGACAAAATCAGATCAAAAAAATGTCTAATCTAATGACAAAATACATTCCAGCATTACTGAGTGGTTAAATGAACATGGCTCTATAACCCTTGATTTATTTATGCACTTGTTTGATAAAGACATAATTGAAATGTTAGTGAACTGTATGAATATCTACGCCTCTAAAAAAAATCAAAGTTCTACAATATTTGATCATGAGTTTTATTCCTTCATTGAAGTTCTGATTTTAAGCGGGTATTTCATCATAAGTCGTGGTAAAATGTATTGGCAGAACTCTACAGATGCAAATAATGTCATCATTTGTGAAACAATTTCTCGAGACAGGTTCCAATATATAATGTCAAACTTGCATTGTGATAACAATAAGCTTCTAAATAAAGAAGATAAGTTCTCTAGAATGAGACCTTTGTTCGATTCGTTGAACCACCGATTTAGATTGTTTGCACCAGAAGATGAAAATCACAGCGTAGATGAATCAATGGTGCCTAATTTCGGGTGTCAAGAATACAAACAATTTATAAAGGATAAGCCAACATGGTGGGGCTATACATTTTCAACAGGAACAACTAATATGGTGTGATCTATATCAGGGTTCGTCTACTTCTCACCCAGAAAAATATAAAGACATGAGACTAGGATCAAGTGTCGTATTACAATATGTCGATACCCTCACAAGTGAGATCTATCGCCACCCCTGTGATAACTTCTATACTTCATATTTGATACTATAAGAACTGAAAGATAGGCGCATCTGTGCCATGGGCACCATGAGAGAAAATAGAATCCTTTTAGATCCACTGGACAACCCAAAAGTAATGAAAAAGGAGTCTAGAGGTTTTTTTATTCATAAAACCGGAAATGGTGTCATACTAGCTTGCAAATGGCTTAATAACAATATAATATCAATAGCCACAAATTCCCTGCCGGTTTATCCCATAAGTAAGGTAGAACGATACTCCAGATCTGGCATGACGCATTTTTATATAAACTGCCGTTCATAACTTTCGAACATTAAAAATTCGTGGTCCGATTTTAATAATCAATATCTTAAATAATAATTGATGGAATTAAATGCGGTTTTCGAAATAGTAAAGCCCAATGCTTTACAAATCAGCTGACTTGTACTAAATACCTAAAAAGATCCATATTTAAATTATCCAGGATTATTCGCAATTGCCTCACAAAATTCAAAATATTCACATCTCTCCTAAATATGATGCAGAAGTAATTTTTTTATCGGTTTGATGATAGGACAGTAGTCATTGCCTCTATACCTCGGGACGTTTTCGAGATTTTTCATTTATCGATAGCGTTTAAAAAATTGCTTAAATATCTTGAAAATCGGTATATTGGAAATTTTGCCTTAATTTGAAGCTTCTTTTGTTTTTTTTTTTTAATATTTAAATAACATCAGGGCCAACTCATATTAAAGTAAATGATTTTTTTTTTCTCAAAATTAGGCTATTATAATGTACAGGGTGTCCCAAATTCGAGCCTCATCATTGGGATCTCGGAAACTACAATGCCGTAATAAAATATCCAGGGCCGTATTTAAAAAAAAAACAAAGTTGATGATGGCAGCTCAAAGACGAAACGTCGGCTTGAAAATATGGTAACACCATCTTGAAGAACAGAAAAAGTAGCAATAAAAATGTGAAATTTATTTTGTTATATCTACTCAAATAGTCATAAAAAAATAAAAATTAATTCGCGAATATTCGGTTTTTTTCCAAAAATCTTCGGAAATATTCGGAATTTTTAAACTTGTAAGGTGGCATTTTGATCAGCATCAAACTGCGCGACTTTGCCTCCATTTAACCGACCTCGTATCTATTCTAGTTTCCGAGATCCCAATGATGAGGCTCGAATTTGGGAGACCCTGTACATTATAATAGCCTTATTTTGAGACAAAAATCATTTACTTTAATATAAGATAGCCCTGATGTTATTTAAATATTAAAAAAAAAGAAGCTTCAAATTAAGGCAAACTTTAGATATTTAAGCAATTTTTTAAAGGCTATCGATAAATGAAAAATCTCGAAAACGTCCCGAGGTATGGAGCCAGTGACTACTGTCCTATCATCGAACCGATAAAAAAATTACTTCTGCATATTTGGGAGAGATGTGAGTATTTTGAATTTTGTGAGGCCATTGCGAATAACCTTGTATAATTTGAATATGGATCTTTTTAGGTATTTAGTACAAGTCAGCTGATTTG
The DNA here is from genome assembly GCA_016904865.1 of Pissodes strobi. NCBI lineage: Eukaryota > Metazoa > Arthropoda > Insecta > Coleoptera > Curculionidae > Pissodes > Pissodes strobi. The sequence continues at coordinate 70,551 of MU186192.1, read as the reverse complement.
TAAAGCATTAGGCTTTATTATTTCGAAAACCGCATTTAATTCCATCAATTATTAGTTAAGATATTGATTGTTAAAATCGGACCACGAATTTTGAATGTTCGAAAGTTATGAACGGCAGTTTAGATCAGCCCCATTTAATCAAAATATATAACGAAAATATAGGAGTAGGCAGATCTAATCAAAATATTGGGCTAAACAGAATCTCAAACAGAGGAAGAAGGTGGTGTTTTCCATTATTTTGTCAGTGTGACGACATGGTATCCAAAATTCGTAATAGCTTCACTGAAAAGGCAATCTTACTAGATCAGTTTTCATTCAGGAGAAGTATATCCACAAATATTTTGGAGACAACTCCTCGAAGCGGTCCTTCAGTACTACTGCCTCTCCAATTGAGCCATTGATAAAGAAATATTGTGCAGATACTGAGAATATTCTTCTCATCAAATACTTTCTATATAGGGTTTCCTGGGTCTAGGGTTTGACAATTGGATGGTAGTATTGGATGGCAATAAAACTGACGATATGTTGGTTAACTGAGTATCCGGGAGGGATGTTGCATGATCTAACAACAAGATAAATTTTCTTTTCTGGCGTTATATTTTTCTGCCCAATTTATACAGCCAATATATCATAACATCACTGGTCATTCAGGCGCGGATTTTGCTTTTACCAATCACCAAATTGCTGTTTTGCCCATTTAGTTTGACATACAATAATAATATGGTCAGACTTACTTTTACAGATTTACCTCGAGTGCACTATCCAATGCAGAATGTAAAGTTTTACTTGACAAGGCTCGATAATACAGACCAGTTTCGTCGGCGTTGAAAATGCGTTGAGGTGAATAACCACTTATTAATCTTGGCTATTTTCTTTTTCACTCTGAAGCTTCATCAGTGTTTACATTTGCAGTTTCTCCAGATATTGCTCTAAATTGAATGATGTGTATTGAGTGAAATTTGTCGAGCCAACCATTAGAAGAATTAAAGTAGAAAATTTGGTTCACTAGCGGCACCTAAAGCTTGGTCTTACTCTAAAGATTGTGCTTACTCTTCTAAAGATTGTGCTTACTCTTTACTTTTAAAATTCAGGTTGCCCTAATGTTTCCAGATACTTATAGTGTTTTCTATGATATGATTCAAGCAATTGTCGTTTCAGGCGTCCCCCTTAAGCACCGAAGGCGTAGACATATCCCTCCTTAGTTCACTAGGAGTATAATCGATATCTTCAAAAAGATGGAAGCGCTTCGAAATTTTAGAACCTATCGCAATAACTTCTATTATTCTAGATATATAGCATTACGTAGAAATATAGTCTAAAACTGATGCTGATGTCTATAGAATGCGCCACGTCTTTCGCGTTGAGGAAAGTATTCACTCTGGTCCTTCGAATGTTTATCATTTATTCGCAGCAGGAAGGATTCCAACGATGATGAGCGACTCATTTACTTCATATCGAGGTTAGCAAGCAGCATTCTCAGCATTTTCCCAATTTTTTTAAAGTGTGTATCGCGTTTCGGCTACCTCACCATAATCTTGATATAGCTTGTGATTTCGATTATGTTCACGTTTCTCCTACAATCACCACAAATGATATCATCACTGCTAGTCTTTGAAAAATAAACTCACCGCAGGTCCTGGTGTGATTTCCAACTTCATTGTTAAAGATATGCCCACGTATTTTAATCGCCATCGTTATCACCATTGTGTTACATTCTATAATCTAATTTTTATTACTGGCGTGTTCCCTGAAAAGTGGAAGGTAATTGGAAACCACCACTCAATATGAATCTTCTGGAATTTTTACAAACTATTTGAAATAATTCTCCATCATGATATCTCTGTTTTCGTTGATACATGCTCCTACCGCTTGTTGCCTATGGAACTGATTTCGTTGCAGTAGTTGCGCTGTGCTCTTTCAAAAGACGGAGCTCAGATATAGGTAGTTGGCAGAGATGGATAGAAACACTCAGTGTAAAAAAGGCACGGTTTATTAACTTCAGGTTGAGTATGGAAGGTTGTAAGTATTACCAAAATATTCGGGAATGCATATCTCGTAAGTCCCCTGGGATATTCCTCGCGAAAATGTTAACCACGAACATCAGCGAGAGAGAGGGGGAGCTAGCCTGAATGGCTGTTACAATTGGTTTAGTTTTTATTTGTAGTTAATTTAAACAGAACTTTGCCTTATGGCGTTATTAATTTTCACTGATTCAATTTTAAGGCGTGCCTGATCAGAGTGGCTTTTTCCTTTCGGTAGTTCGCACTGATAGGTCTTTTTTAAACGTGCCTGATCAGAGTGGCTTTTCCCTTTCGGTAGTTCGCACTGATAGGTCTTTTTTAAACGTGCCTGATCAGAGTGGCTTTTCCCTTTCGGTAGTTCGCACTGATAGGTCTTTTTTAAAGTGAGAGCTTTGATCTGCCAGAGGGGCTTTTCGCTTTCGGTAGTTCGCACTGGAGATCAAAGTCCGCCGGTATGGGCTGCTGCCCAGCTTTTTATACCAAACTTTGACCTCTAATTCGAGTACTGTTTTGAATTGTCAGCAAGGTTAATCATAACAGTTTATACTTTAATTAACAACAATTTATAATTGCGATTCAAGGTTAAGTTCAAACTTTCCACTGTATGATTTTATGTTAGTTGACACTATGATCTATGATATTTTTGTCGCCAGAATTGTGTAATCCTTACTAAAAGAGGTCAACTTGATGCAATATACACTGACTTCAGCAAGGCCTTTGACAAGATTGATCATTACTTGTTGCTGAAGAAAGTACTTAATTTATTTGGATTTTCGCGGGCTCCTTGGTGATTGTTTCATTCGTACCTCATAGATCGGAAACCGTTTGTAGATTTTAATGAATTTAGACTACATAGTTCCACCATAACTTCTGTTCTGTTCAATTTGTTTATTGAATACCTTATGGACGGCATTCATTATTATAAGTGGCTTATGTTGATGAATTGAAGATTTTCTGGAATATCGATACCTACCCTTGAGGGCTGCCCTTTTCTGCAGCAGAGTGCTAATTGTCAACTTTGTGAGGGATTGGTGTGGTTCGAGTGCGCTGACTCCAAATGCATCAAAATGCTATATCTCGTCATAACATAGAATTGAATTGAATGCTATTTGACTATAAAGTTAATTATGTTTCTCACTTATGTGGAAAAATATAGTCATTTCGAACTAAACGTATAGTGACATAAAGAGTATTTTAGGCTTGGTACTAGCTGGTATTTTCAAATCTAATCTCCAGAACCTCGAGAACAATGAGTCTTCACTAATTCCGTTTATACTTACTGGATTTCGTTTTGATGACTTCGGTACTCGAGAAAAAGGAAGAATTGAAAAAAAATTCGCACCATTCCATTCCATTCCAAATTCCTAACCACCACCGAAATGCTTCGATTATTCAAAGGATGATGCTCTTTTAGGCAATATTTAATGACCAAGTTGGGGTTTGGAACCTTCGGCAAAATGCACTACAACACAATTTTATATACAATATTGACAGAATTTTTACACGCGACGCACGTTTTGTTAACCATGCTGCCATAATTTCCTAATGATGCTAACATAGTTAGCGAAACGCGCGTCGAGTGCAAAACTTCTGTTTCGGTATTGTG
>MU186192.1:33563-56924 GCA_016904865.1 Pissodes strobi | reverse complement strand
CTTATCTTTTTGCTTAAAATCACATAAAAAATAAACTCATCTTTCTCTATTTTACAGTTTTAATTATCATTTTTATCTTAATAAATTCAGAACTCAAAAAATGTCAAACTTAAAATTCAATTTTCATTTTTATTTCGCCATAGGTCATTGCCATTTGCAATTTTCCTTTATTCAACTCAAAACAAATTTTACAGCTTATGCTGGTTTCCACTAAAGGGCGGTTCTTTTATTCACTTTGCAGGTAACACTGATGATGGCTAAGGCCGAAAGCGCTCTGTTACGCTGATTAGACGTCCTTTTGGATTAAATTTATGCATTTAGTACATTAATTAAATTTGTTAATTTTTCGTGGGTACATTGGAGTTTCTTGAGCCAGTAGTTCTGTATTCCATCTGGGCCAGGTGCCTTCCAGTTATAGGTATCTCTGATGACGTTTGCAACTTCTGCTGTCGTAAACCGTTCGTCATTCCTGGGAGGTCCGGTGCTCCCACGCAATCCAGCCTGCTTCAACATTGTATCAGGTCGGCGTTCCCAACTGTTCTCTCCAAAAATCTTCAGCATTGTCACTGCTGGGGAATTTGTTTTTCGATTCTCTAGCCCTCGAATTTAACGCTCTGTAGAATGTTTTCTTCTGATCGTTGGTATAAGATATTATCTCGTTTTCTTTTATTACTAGATTTATACCTACTTCTTTAAACTCCCTGAAAATACAGGTAATTTTTGTTTTGATTGATCGAACGCAAGCTTCCAGCCTATGGGGCATTACTCCATTGATGTATTCTTTTGGCCTTCCTATATCTCTTCGTATGTCATCAATTCTAGCATTCAATCTTCTTTCCCAATGAGGTGTTTGTGGCTCGTCCACTGTTTACGCCGTTTCCTTTGTTCATATTTTGGTTCCCAGGATTGGGGCAATTGCCCTTCCAGCGCAGCAGATTAACATATGGAAGTGGTCCAACGTGTTCGCCTGGTTGATATAGTTTGGCAGAATTCGGTTGTTCATAATAGTAAGGTCGATTCCTAGTTTCTTTGAGGGGTTCACTATGGGTAATGGTGGTCTACTTAATGGGTCGGTGCCATTGTACTCCACAATTAGCTTTCTCATCTCTGAGTAGTGTTTCGACTAATCCTTCGGTGTCCACATTATCTCTATTTAAGTCACGTGCTCCACCATTCAGTTGTTGCTCTGCTACTTCAGGCGTCCCACACACATTTCCACCATCTCCGTCCTATTCACCATTCTCGATATTATCGTGATTCTCATTCTCATCATCATGAGTCATTATCTTCGTTATTGTTGTGCAAGTTTAGCAGATCGCGTTCTACTTCTTGTTTGGTCGCGTTAAATCTCGCAGCTGGAAATTATTAAAGGTTCCAAACCTTAACATATCAAAATCTTTCGCATATTTTCCGAATCTGATAAATATAAAGAAATTGCTTATTTATTTTATTATCGTGGTTTAATCAGTTTATTCCTGACAAAATTTCCAAGAAGCTCCATAGTCGCATTACTTTTGTTTACGAAAATTAGTTCATTCCAGAGGGGGAAACTTTTGTTGCAACTGTAAGTAAATTTAAAATTAGTTTAAAACCCGTCATTGAATTCAAGATGATAACACTGTTATTAATGTTTCGAAAATTTTGTGAAACAAAAATGATCCCAGCATCGGAGTTGACATAAATGTCTCGGAGCTGATCATAGGTCTCGTTTTCTTTCCGAAACGGCCATATATTGCCTAAATAAATTGTTAAATAGATATTGTAACGTGAACAAATTATTAAAACTGAAATCATTATTGTGAAAACATGCCATATTATAGAAATTTTATTTTGTGTGCTTTTAGTTATCTAGATTCAAATTCAAACAAGTAATTGCAAACGTTAAAACTTTTATAAAATGAGGTCATTATAAACAATGAATAACTATTTTAGGACAAATGCTTATACTTAGTCATTAATGATTGCTATAAAATATTGTGACCTCTTTTGTCAACTTCAGGAGGATCTGCTCGTAATATCATCTCAACGTCATATCCGCTCGGGAAATCTAATGCATTTTGTATTTCTCTCAAAAGCTTCATTTCAAATGTGTGATTGTAGATCATTTTTAATGTAAGTCCAATATAATATTTGACGATTGTTGCCCAAAAATTGAACAAGTAGGAAATCAATCAACTTCTTCAGAATCAGAACAGTAAACATCGTGATACTTTACTCGATGGATTATAGAATTTGTTAATGTTATAGAGCAAAAAAAATAACATGTGGAAAGTAACAATCGAAACAAACAAACAAAGTAAAAGGATACGGTTTGAAATGCCCACTTCTTGCAATGTGTACTTATTCTTGGTCGCACTACTGTGTCAATACCTACTTTCAGTGCAGTTTCACGTAGTTCTTTGACCATGTAACTTGGTGACTGCTTAGTGTTCCCATGAAACGGCTTATTTTTTTTTCTGGAAGATATTCTCGTTATTAACGAATGCGGCAGATACACGCATGATCTTGACTCTGTTAACAACATTTTTAAGGAGTGTAATAAGAGTGCTTGCAGTTAGAACATTTATTCCTGAAGCAACCAGATTATCTGTAGTGGGTTTTAGATTCCCTTCTACACCATCAGTGGCATTACCATGTCTCTTTTCTGAATAATTCCACGTAAGTAGATACAGTTTAATGTGTGAGGAAGCATATTTGTAATCTCTACACCAATTAGAAAAAAAAAACATATAAAACTCTGATATTGAGTGAAGTGTCCATCAGAAATTAGATCTGCTAAAATTGGCTTTAGATCGGGTAATATAGCTTAATGATCCTTTCGATGACTTTCGGATATGGTGCAATATAACATGCAACTAAAGTATTACCCACCGTTTGTTCCTTTGAGCCTCCAAAATGCATGCTTTGAATTTTCCGGTCATGGTAATTTTCAGAGAAATTCTAATGCAAAAGTTTTTCATTTTGCATTAAGTTTTTCTTCAAACCAATTTCCTCAAACTGATGGTTTCTATTGGCGACGTGTGGCACAAATTTCTTAAAAACTCTGATCAAAGTTGTAGTCATCTGTTTTTTAGTAAATCTCACTTTAGATTTTGCTATATTCTTACAAAGTTTTTCTTTTAACGGAACCACACCTACTTTTTTTTGATAACCATTGTTAATATATCACATCATCATGGTCAGGTATATGTTCACTAAACCTGATTTTTTTTGATAACCATTGCCAATATTGTAACAATCATTTGGATATGCTCGTTCCAATGTCAGTAAATTCGAATTTTCTGTATCAGTTCTCGGTTAAATATCCAAAAACAATTAATTTATTTTCTTGCATTCATAAACTTCAATATAGTATAGCACGCCATTGGACTTATTTTTAATGAAATTAATTTGCTACGCTACTGGGAGGCCGGCATATAGTAATGGCGCGGCGGCGTCTTGAATTTAATATGAAAAGTGGGCGATGTAGATAGGCAACCAGCAGTACATCAGCGAGTAATTTTCTTCATATAACGTTGTTTTTTTTGAGGATACTAGCTGCTTTGTTTTGTCAGTTACGTGTTTTTGAATGTTTCGTAAAGGAGTTTTGATCGAGAAATTGTGCAATTTTCTAATTAGGAAGTGAGTTCGGTATTTGAATTGATGTCGTGCCGAATCGGATATTGTAATCTGACTTCGTGTGTTTCATCGGGAACCAGTTTTTTACGAGTACGAGTGCATAAAACCGATGGGAACGAGATCACGAGCCTCTTTGGTGAGTTCGAGACTAGACTTTCAGCAAGGCTAGGTAATAGTGTCGGTAAAATTTTCATTATGGTCTAATTCCTTTGGAATTGGAAGCAACTAGTCTGGATTTTATAATAATGTTCGACTCTGTCGCGTCCTAGGATGGATTAATTTTGTAGCGAAGTTTCTTGACTTATTAGTAGACTGATTGTAACTTAAGGGCTATTAGCTTATCAGGATCATTAATTTTAATTAGGATCATAAAGACAATTTCGTCTGCAAAAACCGAGATTTGCAGTTGCACTGTTTGCAAATAGGTATTATCCAAGTTAGCGATTTAATTATAGGATTTTCTCGAGTCAATTCAGATTGATATATTTTGAATTTGTTTTTGACCTCTACAGGGTATTAAATGCTTCACAGTAGTTTGAAGGAAATGTGATAATTGAGTCGAAGGTTATTATTAAAAATAATCAGGAAATTGTATCTTTTATTTCTTGCGCTTACTTGCCTCATATAGATAATATAGCTAATACTAGCGGTCGATTTAACTTATCATCTTTTCCTATATTTTGGTCAATTTAACTTACCTTTTCTTATCTTTCGATCAACTTAACTTATCTTTTCTTATCTTTTGGTCTATTCTGGACCGGGCGCCTATAAATTTAAATTTTCAAAATTCGAACTCACACCCCTAGGGCCACCGCACGTATCTGAGCAGCGATAGGGTAACTCAAGGAACATTTAACTTTTACTTTTACTTATACAAATAATTTCAATTAAAATCGAAATAAAATTTGTGAAATAAACAAAGGTAAAAGGAGGAAATGTTATAATATATCACATCATCATCCTCAATTATATGATCGCTAACTTTTTTTCATCGTTTATGCAGCTTTGACACTTTCTTTCGAAAACTTCCTTTTGTAATGTCGTTATAAAGCATCTCTGAAGAAATTTTGTTTATTAAATTAAGAATTTTCATTTTCCTAATTATCAGCTTCACATTTTCGTAAGTTGTGTAAAGGCCGGTTTTCGTTTTGTTGATATTTGGTTGTACTACTCAAAATAGTCTGAGCTGACAAAATAACGCATAATTGTTTTCTAATATAACTTTTTTATGAACCGATTTAAGCGGTTTGTTTAAAATTCGTTTCCGCCTTTTAACAGCTCTTTGATTTGTCCTTTTTTTCCGGGGCAAAATCTACTTGCATTATCACATTCTAGAAATTTCCATACTTATTTTTTTGTAAAACTGTTTTGCTTTCTTCTTCTCTTTTTAAAACATGGATTTGTAGTCGACGGGCTTTCAACCTTTCTTTCTTCTTCTTTAAGTTATAAAAATGTTTCGATATTTGTTGAGTTAAGACTTCATGAGAACCCATCTTTTTTTTACTTCATTGGGCACTTGACACTTCTGAAGCAACTTACACACTTTTGTGTGTTTGTTTTCTTGTTTGTTTCTTTTTGATTTAAAAATATATGGACTTGTATTTGGAACGTTACCTGTTAGCTGCCTCTTATTTGTCCTTTAATTTTCAAATTGCATGGTGTAGGCATTTGCTCTATCTTTTATCGTTCTTCTTCTATCCACACTATGCCTGCTAGTGCTCGGATGATTTTCACAAATTGTAGTGCTTGGAAGCGGAGTTGTTCAATTTAAAATTTTTTGTTTCTTCATCTTTTACTGTTTTATTTTATTCCTGTATCTTCTTGAGTTTTCAGTTCATATTACCTTATAGCTTTTTGTTCGCGTCGAGATAATTCATTAATCTTTTTAATTTTTCTCTCTTGTTGCCTTTTCTTCCATTTCTCTTTTTCTACTGCTTTTACTTTCTAATGTTTCTCAGGGTTGCACTTAATTTTCATGCAGTTCAGTTTCTCTTTTTCTTTGATTTATTTTTGGCCGTATTTTCTAAAATATACCTACGTACTTTTCAAATAAAACAAAAAACACTTTATTAATTCACTAAACTAACCCATCCTAATAATATGCATCAACACTGATACCGCTTTATCAACTATGAAGCACACAATTAGCGAGAAGATCAACGAACAAGCTTGGTACATATAACCAGTTGCATAATTGTCTTTTATCTGTGGAATTATTCATATCTCAATGTATTAATTATAAGCATCCAGCGACCATTCAGAAAACGGTGACAATGTAGATATTTTCGAATAATTTTTGATTATTGTTGCCTTCTGCAGTAAATTCTAGTCTCACTCCTACGAGAATATGGAGTCCATATGGCATTGTATACCATGATGTATCAGGATTTTATATCATCTAGTCTAACAAACACATTAATCTACTTTTTATCTCGGCTAATCTAATTTCACTGCCTTGCGATTTCTAAATTAAAGAAATCAAGAAATTAACAGCCAGAATTTATATGTTGTTTCAAACAAGCTAAAGGTATCTAGAAATTTATTTTTCAAATATTTTATGTCGAAACAGAGAAAATAATATTTTCTTTGGTGGAAAGTAATGTTTGTTTTATTCCTTCGTAAATAATGGGGAATTAAGCTATAAACTGTCGTAAACTCTTTAGAGCATCAATCAATAAAAAAATTAATAGCCGGTTTGAGATTTTGTGTTAAAGAAAAGCAGTTACCTCCTATTAGTAGGTTATATTTTCTTTTATATTTTATATATCTGATAATGTTTTTAGCTTCCTTTTGGGGGCAAGAGGATAGACAGGAACAAAACGTAATTTTTTTTCAAAAAAAAATATAACTTTTAATGGTTAGAGATACTGATTTCGGGTTTTCACTGGGTGTCTTATTTTTCATCCAGTGCCAAAATGTACCTTTCCTTTAAGGGAAAGGCCCCCTGAATTTAATCATACGTTACCTAACTAATCCCCCATTCGCCATTCGCTGCACCTTTAGGAGAAAGACCCCCTGAAGAGCCCCTTCTTAAATACATCAGTTAATAGTGAACGTTAATTACTTAAATTCAAACTAATTTAAATACGTCAGTTACCTAAATTCAAATCAATTTGAATAACATATATGTTAATTAATATTGAAAGATAGTTGCTTCAATCTAAAACAATATAAATACGTCAATCTATAGTAAACAAAGAGCAAGCCACTTAAATCAACTTTTCTTAAAATATATTAAAATAAAATCCATACATGTCAAGCTAATTCCAATGACACCGAATCGGTCCATTTCGCAACAAATATTTATGCAAATCACGCTATTCTGTTAAATTATACTATACGGAGTTATCAATGATGTACATTTGCTTCTAAGCCTAGCGAGTTTTTGTCCTTCATAGTCATCTGACCTCCATAATTTGAAAAATCCCAGATCTACTGCAATAAGCCTTTCTCTGTGACACTTGATGGAGGCGCCGTTCTGGTCTACTGTGCCTGAAACCTAGCCCTAGATACGTTACAATACCTGCAGTGAAGACATGGTGCAAGTGTCCTTCAATCTTTCTACAAGTAGCTCCATTCTGACCCCTGTACACATAACAAGTGTCTCTTCATTTCGTTTCCCAGGACATTTTTGATAATTGCCTAATTTTTGTTTTCCGGATAAAATAAATCTTCAAACCCAATTCATAGCCTCCCAAACCCAAAAGACTAATTTCTGTACCAGCTTCTCAGATTTTTTTGATAAATCATCTTTTTTTTGCTGGCGTTCTGGTGAAAATATCCCAAAATGCAAACATCTTAAATAGAGACAAGTATCGCCAACTTTGTGGCAATAAATCCATCAACAGACGTCAAATAAAAATACAGTATTCGTTGCAAAATCCTACAGTTGTAACAAAGGAAATTGGGCCATTGAAGACAGAAGCAGCACACACCGACTCAGGAATTAAAGCAGAAAGAAAATCATTAAAAAATATATCCTCAAGTCCATCCTATTGGCGCGTCCAGTACTCCGTGACGCCACGCTTTACAGGTTATGTAGCTCACATTGAAGATCGACCTATGTCAGCTGAGAAGAGGTAATAAAGAAGGCTCTTCGGTAAACAATATCTATGACTATTGGTCAAAGACTTAATGAATTTACACTATACCCGACAACTAAAACATCTATTTCCTTTTGGTTGAAGTATGGTTTGAATTGTTTAGAGCAGTGAGGGCTCGTGGCTTTACCGTCAGGTGAGGCAAAAGACCGGCAGAGGCAAATGCACTGTCGAAAATGTTGTGTGCCACGCCCAAACTTTCACCCAAAATTTGTTAAAAATCACACCTAAGGCAAACATATTTTGATGTTGCATTCGCATTATTGCTAAAAGAGTTAAACAATTGTAATTAAAAGAAATAAAGGACGGATAATTCTAAATTATATATCTTATATTTTACTCAAATATAAAATATTGCTTTGAAAGTTTTTTTATATTATATATTTTCATTCACTAAATAACGTAATATATACGTCCTATATTTAGAAAAATAAAAATTACTTGTCCTAAAAACTATATGAAACACATATTACCTATTTACCAAATCAGGCTAAATTTTGGCATTCTTGACAGTTGAGAAAAGGCTAAGTTTGCGTTAAGCCTATAGTTTTTCATATACAAGATCGATTCTTTTATCCTTCAGGTTTACGAATGTATCCATTATATATTCGTAAAACGGTTGCGTGTTCATTAATTCATTAAGTAGTTCCTTTTCAATCGAAATCTTTAATAAATTTGTAACTCTGTTTTCCGCCATTGAACTACGTAAATAGGTTTGTCCCTTTTTAAGCAAGAAAAACTTCGTTCCAGGAAAATAGTTTATATACTTCTCGGAAGATCTTTTTATTTTCAGTAATATTTTTCAATAAAGTTTGTGCCTCAAGGTCCTTGAATTCTTCATTAGCCCAAATAAATTGTAGCTCAGAATACAGTTTTTGAGAATCGGCATATATATTAGGGTAACAGTCTTTTTTTTATAGGTTAGTTAATGCATCGCTTGGAAGGTTTTTGGAGTAAGATCTAAATTCTGAATTGTCCATTAAAGTGACAAACTGAATTTTGTTCTAAATCTCCAAAACGAGTTGTAATTTATAATAGGATAGTGTCTAAAACTTTGTAACATAAAACTTTGTGTTTCAAAAACTTGATCCTGATTTAATGTGGATCTTGCCTGTTCGTCTTGTGGTTGAGTTGGAATTGGCGTCCCTATAGCAGCTCCGTCAAAAATCTGTTTAAACGATTTGTCATTTCGTTTCGTATTTAACTCTTAACTCACCATGTGAGATTTTTTTTCACATACACCCACATGGTGTCTGACAGACTACTCACTTTGCAAACAGCAAAACAACAATTTTTTGAAAATTTATTTATGTTTTAAGAAAACAGGAGTAGCAAATGTACCTATTTGCGACAATATAAATCTAAAAATTATATGTTTTACCTGTTAGTGTTAAAAAAATTAATAATATAAAATAACTAGCTAATTTTATGAACACAGTTTCAATTTTTCAAAAATATTTAATTATTTTTTGTATTTTTGAATTTTTTGGTGCTAAGTTGTTCAGAAAGGATTGTTTTAATATACATAACTCAAAAATATCATTAGACATGAACAATTTTTTTTTCAGCAAGTGCTAAATATACATTTTGTTTATATATGTGTTGCATAATAGTTTCGAGCATTGTAAGCAAATTGTCTTTCTACACTGTACACATAATGCCACTAGCTTCAATGTCATCATCACTAAACCACTGTAGAAGTGTCTCCTCGATTTTTTTTTATCACCAAAACAAACTCTTTTCGACGCACCGGCCATATAACCTCATGCAATTTAAATCACACAAATCACCATGTATAGTCTGACAGACTACGTCCCATATGTTTACTCTGATAATTTGTTTTAAAAAATTCATAAAATAATGCCGAACGGGCCACACCTAGTGGACCAATTGAAGCAAGATTAGATGGTGTGACAAGTTTGAGGGCGGTCACCCTGAGGATATACAGCGCGATTAGTTTATTGGGAAGTCTGTGAGACGCCACATGGTGGGTTTAGGGTTAAAAGGGCATGCGTAATTTTTATTTCATAGATACAATAATTAATATACAGTGACTTCTTTTGTAACACATCAAGCAGTAAATCCGTGAAAGAAAAAACATCAATAAAGACACTAAAAGTGCAAATTCAAAGTCACTAAAATAATTAAACAAGCCCGCGCTCTGTCTAACAGAAAGTTAAGTCGTTGCAACCATCATTTGAACACCATGAATTTTTTGCATTACCTTATAAAATGCACGGCCAGCAATACAAAATCTTACGAGGAAGTTTGAAACTCTCAAGAAGTACCCTGATGGCATTTATACATTTCGTACATTATTTGGCACCTATGAGATTCTTATTGGTCAAACCAATCAACCTCTATCCAATCAACGCGCGGGTGCGAAAATCGTGTATGGAGTGTAATTTGGTGCCAAATTCAGGTACGGAATATAATATCTTTGCGGTCCAGTGAATAGCGGCGTTCTCGAATCGCGCGAGATTAAACGAGTGTGTGAATGGTTAAGACACACAATGATTAGAACGCATGATGCGCCGCGCGCCGGTCGATCTAATTGCGCGGGACTAGTTAGCTGTTGTTTAGTTCTGGCAAAATGTCAATATTGGTCAAAAGATTTAATGATTAAGTTCATAGAAGAATATATTTTTTTATTTACCTTAAGGCTACGTTTGTTTCTTAATTTGGGTTAGTTTGGGTTTGTTTTGTTCGGTTGCGCCACGGAGCGAGCGAGCGAGCTGAGTGTCATGCATGAAGTTAACAGTACTAACTTCAAACAGATGTGTGAAGACGCTTGTCTTTAAAAGACGCCTCTCATCCTTTCCGAACTTCTACCATACCACCGAATATGTCTCTTGTTAATGTTTGATGACAATACTCTTTGAAGCATTCCGTCCACGATTTTCGCACCCTCGCGTTGATTGGATAGAAGTTCAAATTTTGAATCGTTTGACCAATAACAACCCCTAGGTGCCAAATGCATGTACGGAATGTATTAATGCATCTCGACTACCCAGCCTTTTTTCGCTAAAAATTGCCCTTATTTTTGGCGTTGGTCGACTCTCTAAAATTTGCTGGTTTTCCACTTTAGTTCGTCGCGAGAAAGGGGTTTCAAGCAAAGGCAAAACAATATCTTGAGAGGAATTCATTTCAACCAGAGTTTTAACGTATCTTACAATTTTTAAATTAAAATACCTAGAGGTAGGCACAATAGGAATAAGCATCTGACGACCTAACGTGTCAGGTACGACACTTGACCCTTTAAGAAGAAAAGAGAAAGATGAGATGAGGAAGTTGACAATAAAACGTTGCCAAGTTTCAAGTAGGCACTTACCTCTAACACTCTAATACTATGAGGCAAACGATTGTATTACCTACCTATTATTTATTTTGATTATTGGATCTTAAAATGTTAATACACCATAAAACAATGGAATAATTTGTTTATCAATTATTTCTGGCCTGTTTTTTATGTTTTTAAGAAAGAAAGATTTAAATAAAAAGTCCTTATTCAAAAACAAAGGCAACATGCAAGCTACTGCTAAAAATAATACCCATGAAAGCACACATTTGTGCGCCTTATAAAGGGTTTTTCAATTGGGACGGGTCGAAGTAGGCAGACTGTGGCGGCCATGTTGTTTTGGCGGCGTTTGTATAAATTGTTGTTTATTATTCAGTCACTGATGCCAAATCACAATGACAAGTTACACGATTGAGCAGCACGTCCAAATGATAAAACTTTATTATCAAAATGAGGGTTCGTTAGTGCAAACGTTGCGGCCATTTTACGGCAGACGCGGTGGCCCTTCGAAGTCGACTCTTCAACGTTTGGTGGCCAAATTCGAGACGACCGGTTCGGTAAACAATCAGCCAACACCCGTACGTCAAAGAAATGCCAGATCGGCTGAGAACATCGCCGCTGTCCGTGAAAGTGTGCAGGAGAACCCGAGGCAGTCAATTCCTCGCCGTGCACAAGAATTCGGCCTTTCGCAGACTTCAACCTGGCGAATTTTGCATCGGGACTTGAGCCTGGACCCGTACAAGATCCAATTGACCCAGGAGCTCAAAGTTAATGACCATAGACAACGCCGCTTGTTTGCTCACTGGGCTTCGGAGCGTTTGGAAGAGGACCACAATTTTTGCCGAAAAATCATCTTTAGCGATGAGGCGCATTTTTGGATGAATGGCTATGTAAACAAGCAAAATTGCCGTATATGGGACGACGCCAACCCACACGAGGTTCACCAGGTGGCAATGCATCCACAAAAAGTTACCGTTTGGTGCGGATTTTGGAGCGGCGGCGTCATCGATCCGTACTTTTTCGAAACCGACGTTGGTGAGGCCATCACCGTCACCGGCGCCCGCTACAGAATGATGATAACCGAGTTCCTTTGGCCCAGTTTCGACAATATGGACGTGAATGACATGTGGTTCCAGCAGGACGGCGCTACGTGCCACACAGCGGACGCCACGATGAACATTCTGCGTGAACAATTTGAGGGTAAGATTATCTCTCGCAAAGGTGACGTGAATTGGCCACCAAGATTGTGCGATTTGATCCCGTGGGGTTTTCTGAAGTCGCAGGTCTATGCCAATAAGCCGCCATCGACCGATGCCCTTAAAGTCAACATAACCCCGGCCATCGCTCAAATTCAGCCGGATCTATGCGGCAGAGTCATTGAAAATTGGACCACTCGGATCCGTGCCACCGTGAGAAGCCGCGGCGGACATTTGAACGATGTCATATTCCATACATAATGGCATACATAAGCCTTTTAAATAAAAATAGAATTTCGTTAATACCTTACACACAGCTTGTTTTATTCCATTTCAACATCGACCCGCTCTTATTGAAAAACCCTACTAAAATTCGCTGATTTAAAGCCTGGTTTTGTGCAACTAAACTGGTGGGAGCACAGTAATATACCCACAATACATAACGCGTATAAAGCAAAAAATTCTGGGCTCACTACAGCTATGTTATGCAATCGGGCATCGATTTTAGCCTTTGAAAGACAATATTTAAAACTTGTATTAAATGTATTGTTATTTTTTTATAATTGAAAATTAGTCAAAAAACGTTTTATATTTTTAATAATTATATAAACATTACTTGAAAATTTCAGATTATATTGTAATGTTTACATGTGAGGCCCAGCCCCAGTTGCTTTATACGACGAACCGCCACTGGTTTAGATATAGGTCTTGGTCCTTGTATTAACAGCGGTGTTGTGTTATGGTTAGGCTTGGTTATTCCATGAGATAATTATTCAAGTTTTCTTAGTTTATCTTAATTTTACTCAGCACTTTAAGGCACTATTTAACTTTAAAAATCACTTGAGTTAGAATTTTGAAAGATCTATGGTAGATTCGACTTTAGTATTTTGGAGGGGTATCCCTCAAGAACTACGCATCTGTGAGCTGCACCCACCGATCTCCATATATCGGTGGCTGCACCTCTTGCCTTGGGTTTGAGGATTAGGATATCGGTAGAACAATCAGAGCTACATCCCTGTGGACTAAAGCAATGATTAGAGCAGAATAGGTGAAATACAAAAGCCTGCCAGACTTGACTATTTAATTAATTGCCGGCGCTGTTCGCTTGCATCATTTATATTTTATCCTGAATGTTTACATAATATTTTCCAAGTTCAAGTTCAAACTTAGAACAGAGTGATAATTAATTAGTAGTTCAAGTATCTTTAGTAGTTCATACTTGGACACTACACTTTGAACTACTTGACAGACTACTTAGAAACTTCACTCGAAGAACTTTGACAGACTCGACTTTTCTACTGTGGTTAATGAAACCCCTAGTCTTAGCAGTCGATGTGGCTAACCAAGTACTAGATTTGGGGAGGAAAAGGATTATACTTTAGCAATCATGTGACTAACCAAAGAGCGGATTGAACCAAAAGCAGTCATGTGACTAACCCTGGAGCTGGTTTAGGTGAGACCAAAAGTCTGACGAACTGAAGGTTTGCCAGTGTATTTATATTAGAGAAATTGCTGATCATTGCATGCTTAAGGTTCATAATCGCTCCCGTTGACTGCTCGCGTTGTTTATAGTTTGCTTTTAATGTTTATTAAATAATTCCCAAGTTTAAGTTTAAACTTGGGACAGGGTGATAATTAGTTAATAGCTTTATGAATTATTATATTTGACAATATGATCGACCAAAGTCAAGAAGGCAAATAGGATAATAATGAGGATGTGCATTTTCAATTAATAATTATGTGAATCAATGGCAAAATATAAGACAGAGTATATACAAAAAATATAGGCGCCTCCAAACAATATATAGCTACGGGACTCAATTATCTTTGAGCGTAAAAGGATGTTTAATTTGTACACGTCTATGATATAATATGCTTCTTCGCTTGTTTTAAAATCTTTGTTTATACGTGCAAATTTCCGATAGTTTTCATCGCTGTTAGATGATGCTTTATGACCTCGAAGTATACAAGCTCTCAATAATCAATTTCTGCTTCTATAAAACAATTAAAAATAATTGATTGTGACCGGGATCATGAAGTTATTAATGATGTTTCCCTGAGTTGTACTGCGTAAAATTACGTATCATCCATCATCTATTTGACAACTGTTACATATTTGCTTTGGTCTTTTTATTAATGCTAGGAATTAAAAGGTTTTTAATATAGGATGTAACATACGTCCTATTAACTAGTTTTTCCTTTTTGCAAAAATATGATTCGTGATATTTGAGGTTTGCACGTCTATGAGAAATATTCTACCTCAAAATTTTAATAGTGTTGTCGGTGTTTAGGTAGATGTGTGAATATGGTAGATTTTATTTTGTGTTCCAAAGACTTGAAATATTTATAGTTATTGTTACTTAATGGTTGTTCAACATTGACTACTTTCTTACTATGTACTTTTAACATGGATGCCTATACGCGAGGCAGTGCCTTTGATTTGGATGTCTAAAACAGACAATGCCTTAATTTAATTTTACAATTATTATTATTAGGAGACTCGACATGTGCAGCTGTTGTATTATGATGATGTTATCAATAGTATCAACTGATCGAATGTTATAAATTGGGCGCTTGCAAAAAAGCACCCTGAGAAAAAGGGCGCGAATAATGACAGTCACATGAAACTAAAAATCCCTAAAAGTATTTGAATATTAATTGTTGAATATAAAGTGTTGGATGTGGTTTCCAACAAACATCTCTAACATATCTTGCGGCAAATTTAGACGGATAATAATTGTTTTAAAATAAAGCAAGCTTAGAGATAAATTTCAAAAGTTTTGCCAAGGAAGTAGAAAAAAATATATAATTTACAAAAGCCCTCGTCATTCTGACCTCTATAGGTAAAGATTCTAAGCTAACCAAAATAGTCAACAAAACCCAACCTTTTATTCTATATACACGCTGCATGTATTTAACATTGCGGACGACGACTATTTGTAACGTGTTTGATGCGGTTGGGTTTGTGAAATCCCATACAATAATATTCATATATAAAAATAAGAAAGCAAATAAAAATTATTTTAAATTAATTATTTTAATCAAACTCTTGCTCGACGTACTTAACTTATAAAAACATAAAAAAATCATAAAAATATTAGAAATTAAAATAAACCAGTTTTTAAATTTCAGAAGTATCATATGTGTAAACCCAAATACTGTTCGCAAATTTGGCATGTGTACTTTGTTTTACGATCCCATGCTGTCGAGCATTCCGCGCAGCGATGCTGAGTACTTTCTCTAGGAGGTTTACATGCAGTTGAAGCTGTACCAATGTTTGACAAATTGACTACCGTGTGTCTTAAATTTTTAGGTATTCTAGGATTAATGATCCAATCCGCCAATTTAAAATAAATTAAACTATCGGCAATCAAATCCGTCAACCTTAATTTTTTTTAGACCTCCGCAGAGTTAAATTTTTTATTGTAATAAGAAATTACTTTGGCATTTATTCCTAAAATATTCACCAACTTAGAAAATATGATCAAAGACCATCTTTCACTATTTGTAGAGGATCGTATGAAAAGCAAAGTTGGTCTACAGTGTCAACACCACTTGGTACGATCGTAGGAGGTTATAATTTCCTGTTCTAATTTGTCAGTGATGCTCACATTTATGGCATCATCATGGTGCATTGTACTAATCGGTAATATATTATTTCCCTTTCTCAGCCCATAACACATCGCAGTAATTTTTTCTTCAAATGCAAATAACGATGCATTTTCTTTATGAGTTTTAAAATTTGTATTATGCCGTTTTATTGGGTCCAAGGCAAATGAATAACTGATAAACCAGTTGTTAATCGTTAGATTCCTCCTTGTTTCAGTATTATTCAGCTAAAAGTGTTTTTTTGTCGTTTGCCTGTGTAAACTTCCATATTTGTAACATAAAAAGTCTTAATATCAGCTATAGCAAAAATATTGGTACCATACCTGGACGGCTTGTTTATTAAATATTCTACAACACAATTTTATATACAATATTAACAGAATTTTTACACGTGACGCACGTTTCGCTAACCATGCTACCATCATTTCCTAATCATGCTAACATGGTTAGCGAAACGCGCGTCGAGTGCAAAACTTCTGTTTCGGTATTGTGGATAAAACTGTGTTGTAGTGCATTTTGCCGAAGGTTCCAAACCCCAACTTGGTCATTAAATATTGCCTAAAAGAGCATCATCTTTTGAATGATGGAAGCATTACGGTGGTGGTTAGGAATTTCTGCGGTATATAATTACTGAATGGTGCGAATTTTTCCTCAATTCTTCTTTTTTCTCGAGTACCGAAGTCATCAAAACGAAATCAAGTAAGTATAAACATAATTAGTCAAGACTCATTGTTCTCGAGGTTCTGGAGATTAGATTTGAAAATACCAGCTAGTACCAAGCATAAAATACACTTTATGTCACGTACTATACATTTAGTTCGAAATTACTATATTTTTCCACATAAGTGAGAAACATAATTAACTTTTTGTCATACGCTCCCAAAAATAGATATTTTACGGACTCATTTGAGTCCGTAAAATGCTTCTTTTTAGGCCTAGTCCCTAAAAGTCGTCATTTTTTTTTTTTTTTTTTTTTTTTGTCAAGGTGTAAAAATGCTCCCTTATGCACACCCTCGGTTGAGGGTAGTGTGGGGCTCGCTATAAGCATACCCACCAAAAATCACCATCTCATGATGCTAGTGACTCTACGTCACTATTGCATCTTCCTTCTTCGGCGTGTTGGCCTTCATAGTCGTCATGGCAACTTTTACGGACTATTCCAAAATTCCTGAATATGTCTAAATGTCAAATTTCGAATGGCATGACAAAATTGTCAAATAGTTGCTACGATATCAAATTCTAAGCTAACTTTGTCGTACATTATGGTTTCGAAAATTATGGTAAATTTGCAAATTTAGGCATTCTGAAGAATTGCAAAAAGCGTATAAATAAAAATTAAATTTTGGAAGCGTATGACAAAAAATAGTGTTTGTCACACGTACCTAAATGAAGTTTTTCAGGACTCATCTGCTATTCCGGAAACAGCAATGATTCGTCCTGAAAAACTCCATTTTAGGTACTTGTAACAAAATAGTTATTTATGCAACAAGTGTGTAAAGTGAATCTTTTTTTATGAATGGGAATATTGTCGCATGAGCCGTAGGCGAATGCTACAATCCCATGAATAAAAAAAGGGTACTTTACACATGAGTAGCATACAAAATTTTTTCTACTATCGAAAAATATATGAAAAAATTAAAATAATATTATACTACTTTACGCACTAGTGCGTAAAATAAATAATTTTACGCACTAGTGCGTAAAATATATTATTTTACCCACTGTCCTAAACGTCAAAAAAATATGTCAGTAAACGTCAAAAAATATGTCAGCTTTACTTTACGCACTAGTGCGTAAAATAACTTACTTTACGCACTGCACATTAAAAAGGCCTATTTTACGAATCTTAGAGAGTGCGTAAAGTGAGTATTTTACGCACGATAGTTGAAAAATAACTATTATAGTCACATAGCATGGGAACCACACCAATTGCTCACAAAGTCATCAAAACGCCGCAGAAAATGGCAGCCCTCAATCGATATTCCAGAAAATCTTCAAATCATCTACATAAGCCACTTATAATAATGAATCCCGTCCATAAGGTATTCAATTAACAAATTGAACAGAACTTGTCCACGATTAGAACCTTGTGGTACACCTAGTGTTGTAAAATTTCCGGATATTTATTTTATGAAAATATTTCCGGAAATATTTCGGGAAATATCGGAAATATTTGGAAAGATTGGAAATATTGGAAATATTTATTAAATGACAAAACAACTAATAAAAAATAACTAATTCAAATTATATCACAAAAATGAACAAGAGTAATATTTATAAAAATATAAATACATGTAGGAAATGAGGATATTTAGTAAAAACTAACAAAAAATAAACTACGGATAAAATTTGCGAGTTGAAGTGGGCGCAAATCGAGAGAGAGGTATGCCTTCGTTGCTATCTTCATTTAGTGTTGTTGTGCCTTGAGTTTTTGGGAAGGCCTCTTCATTAACAGCATCACTTGACACATCGCCTATATTATCAAAGTCAAAATCAAAGGATGCTTTATTGCTTTAACAAGTGGTATTGTTGTTAACAAAGCGTAAAAGAAAATATTATAAAATTAAGGGAATGACTTAAAATTAAGATTGCACTTAAAACCTACCACATAAAATTTTTAATTTAAAAATAATACAATCCATACAACAAAATAGTTTTAAGTAAACAAAGTCACAGAGTTAAAATTATGGGTTAAAAACATTAAATGACATTTACACATAGACTCATAAATGAATGAATGAATAATGAATGAATATATGGTTTATTGTTTAAAGAAGAAATTAATAGATGCTTTATTGTTTGAAGAAAAAAATCTAATTAACAAAGCCGTACTATAAAGAAACCCAAACTTGCAAACAACGTAACGTATTCAACTAATTAATTACTGGTTTTCTTACTTCTCCATATTATTGCATTATTGTCAACTTATAGCTGTTATCAAAGAATACAAAATCGAATTCAAGGTTATTTTACAAACAAAAAAAAAATACAAATAAAAACTTGAGCAAAAACTCGCAAGTCCAGGTACACCAAGAACACAACGTATAAAAAACGGATATCAACATACAAAGAACAGCTTCATTTCAATAACAGAGGAAACCATTCAAAATTTAAAACTAAAAGTAAGTAAAACACAAAAAATTTAACAATAATTAAAAGCATCGTAAAAATAGTCAACTAAGTTAAAATATGCTTTGCCCTGTAAGAATATCTTTACAGCACGTGAGAACTGCTAGCTACCTTCAATACTTTTGCATTCACTAGGCAAGTGATTGTAAATCTTAATGCTCCCGCAAATTAACTATTTCTTTGTGAGAGTGCCTGTTGGTCTAGGCAATCTCAACTTGTCGGAATTGCGAGTTCTATTATCGTTTTGACTGGTTAAATTACTATATTTTTTATGGATTAGAGACACTGTTTCAATTATGAAAAGACAAGTCAAAGTTAATATCTTTTCTTGAATAAAATATGATCTACAATGGTCCCTTGGCTTTAACTTACATAAATATCTCAGAGCTCGCTTTTGAAGAGCAAATACAGAATTCAGAAGTTGCTGGAAAGCAAAACCCCAGAATGCTACTCCATATCTTAAATTTGATTCGATGAGGGCGAAATACACTGATCATGCCCTTGCATATCCTAAATTATGACTTACTAGTCGGATTGATGCCAATTATTTATTGAGCGCGATAATGTGATCTGAAAACTTCGAACCAATCTGTACACCCAGAAACTTTACTACTGTAACACTTTCCTGGGCGCTACCTCCAAATTCGAGATTCTCCATATTACACCTAAATGACAACACATTTGTCTTACCAACATTAAAACTTAAGCAGTGTGACTCGCACCACCGCTTTATTTTATTGAGAAGCACATTGGAATATCCACCCTGGCATTTAACAAACTGTCTCCTCTCGGACACATAAGATGTTAGCCATTTCAAGGCAATTCCCATAAATCCATAGCGCTCGAGTTTCCTCAGCAGTGTTTCACGATTTACACAGTCAAATGCTTTTGAAAAATCGCAAAACACCGCTGCAGAAACATCACCTTCGTTTAAGCCAAAGTAAAGCTTCTCCAGGAAACTAAACATGGCATCCCCTGTTCCTGTGGAATTCTGGAAAACAAATTGAGCCTCATTCAGCAATTTGTGCTTTGTGATAAAAGATATCATCCTATTTTTGACCAGCTTTTCTGCGACCTTTGATAGGGTAGGAAGAAAGGATATTGGACGGTAACATGAAGGATCCTCCAAGTTTCCACCTTTAAACATTGGCTTTACTAATCCGGTCTTGAAGGAAGCTGGAAAATAACCTGATTCAAATGAAACATTTTATAGCATCAAACAGCGATATCACCATGACTCCCCTCCTGCCAATCAACTTCCTCGCTCATTTCTTCTATATCTTCGTCAATAATAACTGCCCTATTTTCTGTATTTTAACAAAAGTATAAAGTGGTGGGTAAGTTTTGAATATGAGATACATAGAGTAACTTCGCTCTAGCGGCCGAAGAAGCTGGCATCATCAAAATGCATGCCCCACTTTGTATAAAGGAATTCAAGAACAAAGTCCTTTCCCCCAGGACACAGGGTTTTCAAAGCTGCTCTTCCAAATGAAATCTTTGCAAAACAATTTACCGCTTTTGCAACTGTAATCTGCAATTTTGTCTATAAGATCTTCCTGTTAAAAATATAGTTTATTTTTTCCAACATGAAGTATACATTCATTAACGGAGAAGATTTGTGATTCATCAGGCTTTGCCCCTTGTGATTTTGGGTGTAGTAAATCTGCAGCATAACGAATAGGAAGAACAAGTTCAGTTTTTCTTTAAGCGATTAACTCCATTAATGTAATTTTTCCTCTTCGTTTAGCGGGGATGACGATGAAAGATATTCTTGGATCACTTTCTTAATATCACTGAAAGCCTTAGCAGCGAAATGGATGGTGTATGGTGTCCTTCTACGATTTTAAGCCATTCACAAATGTATATTGTCTTGAGTTATTTATTTTGGCTCCGATTAATACATAATATGAAATAATTTTAATGTTTCCAATATTTCCAGTAGACCTTTGGAAATTTCCAATGTTTCCATTTCCATGGAAATATTTCCGGCGGAAATATTTCATAGATCATAGAAAACCCTGTGGTCGACGAAAATTGAAATATCGTGATGGAGAATTATCTCAAATAGTTTGTAAAAATTCCAGAAGATTCATATTGGGAGGTGGTTTTCCAATCAAGCTGAAATCCCCCTTTACCTTCCACTTTTCAGGTAACACGCCAGTAATAAAAATTAGATTAAAGAATATAACACAATGGTGATAACGATGATGATTAAAATACGTAGGCATATCCTTAACAATGAAATTGGAAATCACACCAGGACCTGCGGTGAGTTTATTTTTCAAAGACTAGCAGTGATGATATCATTTGTGGTGATTGTAGGAGAAACGTGAACATAATCGAAATCACAAGCTATATAAAGATTATGGTGAGGTAGTAAAGCCGAAACGCGATATATATTGGGAATGTGCTGAGAATGCTGCTTGCTAACCTCGATATGAACTCGCTCATCATCGTTGGAATCCTTCCTGCTGCGAATAAATGATAAATATTCGAAGGACCAGAGTGAATACTTTCTTCAACGCGAAAGACGTGGTGCATTCTATAGACAGCATCAATTTAAGACTATATTACTACGTAATGCTGTATATCTAGAATAATAGAAGTTATTGCGATATGTTCTGAAATCTCGAAGCGCTTCCATCTTTTTGAAGATATCGATTATACTCCTAGTGAACTAAGGGCGGATATGTCTACGCCTCCGGTGCTTAAGGGGGACGCCTGAAACGAAAATTGCTTGAATCATATCATAGAAAGCACAACAGGAACTGGTAACATTAGGGCAACCTGAATTTTAAAAGCAAAGAGTAAGCACAATCTTTAGAGTAAGAACAAGCTTTAGGTGCCGCTAGTGAACCAAATTTTCTACTTGAATAATTCTCATGGTTGGCTCGACAAATTTCACTCAACACACATCGTTCAATTTAGAGCAATATCTGGAGAAGCTGCAAATGTAAACACTGATGAAGCTTCAGAGTGAAAATGAAAACTGCCAAGATTAATAAGTGGTTATTCACCTCAACGCATTTTCAACGCCGACGAAACTGGTCTGTATTATCGAGCCTTATCAAGTACAACTTTGCACTATGTCAAACTAAATGGGCAAAACAGCAATTTGCCCAACTAGCAAATATAGTTCCCAGTTCTTTTTAAAAAGTTACTGCCCCTAAAGTATAGTTCCTAGACCCACCCCAGCTTTTAAAATGTTACTCTATAAGGAATAGTCACTTTGAAGTATATTTCGAGAGTGACCGGTTAGTGCCTACCTACCATAAAAGTGGAAAATAAACACCCCGATTGCAAGTGGCAAACATGTAATTTAAAGAAGTGGCTGGAGCTACCCTAATCTTCGAATATGACACCATAAAAGACCAAAAACTTTATAGTAACTTTTTAAAGTAGCGGTCACTAACAAGTGCTACCATAATGCCTCCATTAAGTTTTTGTTACTTTATAGTAACAATTTAAGTTACGGGGTAGTGGCGGCCACGACACCTAGTTACTTCTAAATTATAGTAGCATTGAAAGTAGCAAAATGGTTACTGCTACCTTCCTAGGTCACTGTAAAGTTATCGTTTGCATAAAGTCGCCTCTGGGTAGTTACAATTATTGTCACTTTATCAATCCGAAGATTTTAAAGTTTCAAACGGGTAGGGTTGGCCTAATATATTATCGTTTCCGGTACTTTGTGGAAGCATATGGAACTATAAAGTATCTTTCGGATTAAACGGCCATATTTTTTTTCATGAGTTTTCAGACGAACAGCCAAATGGCTCAAACAGTTTGCGTTTTCGAGCTAAATATACCTAGACTAAAGCTTTTTTCCTTAGTTATTTTGTTATTTTTGACGGTGGACTAATATTTTAAAGTTTCACGCCAGTTTCAAGCAAATTATTTTTTTTATTTTATTACTACATGGGTTTCTATTGCAAATAATATAATAATTTGAAATGTTTTGAGAGGCGCTCGAAAATTTTGTCATATAAACCCACTATTTTATTCAGTAAAGTCGATTGCGTTTTGGAATTTACCTACAAAAGACGTTAAATCGCATGGTAAATAACAAAAAAATAATAATGGCTTCCATAATTATTTTCCATCATGACATTTATTTTAATGAAGTGTGAAATTGCATGAACAGGTCGCTGCGAATAAAGTTTAACAGTTTAACGAAAGTTCCACATGTCGGTGGAAAATACTTGGCTGCCACGAACCCGCAACTAGGCAGCTTCGTAACAGATAAGTCGCATTCACCAGTAGGCTTCTTTATAGTAACACATAATAGTAACTCTTTTGGTGGCAAAAACTACCCAAGACACTACCCGGCTACTCAAAATCTTTCCCCATTTTGGTCGCAGTTACTTATAGACCGGGAGGTGGCGAACAAAGTTGGTCAACAAGTCGTTACAAA
>MU186192.1:0-22187 GCA_016904865.1 Pissodes strobi | reverse complement strand
GCCCCATTCTTCCGACCTTACTACTTTGCAGATATTGTATTGCTCTGGTGAATTCTTTCAATTTGAAATTTTATTTGTGTCTTTATGTAATATTGCACATGCACTTGGACGAATCCGTGAATACCAGATCAAGTGGCATATTTTACTTGATCGACTTTTTTTTATTGATTTAATAGTTTGAAGGTGGTCATTTGTTCTATGTCCTGCTCCTGCTCTAAATCCAGCCTGTTCACGTGGCAAATATTAATCTTTAGATGTCAAACACTTTGCTATAATTTTCATAAAGGGTTCTTTGACATGTGCCGGTAAGTTTTTGTAGGTTTATAGTTTTCTATTCTTGCAATGTCTCCCTCTTTGCGCTTAATAATTATTTAGAGAATTAGAGCATTATCCGATGAGGAAGGTGTTCCCTTAAAAATACATGCATTGAGACGTCTGCATATATTCTCAAGCAATATATTTTCTCCTGCTTAAATCGGTTCGATAACAATTCCGTATTCGCCTGTAGATTTAAGGATGACTCACATTATCAGACATCCAACGACCGGCAAAGACAAGACAAATCATTCTTTTTACATAAACAAATATTGATGTACACACTAACCGACAACGACGCGGCAACGACACGTACAGGCAACGACGGAGCGGACCGACTTCCTTGGAAAGAATGTTTTTCGTGTCTGTACCTGTCGATGACAGGTGATGAGTACTTGATTGATAGTGTGAAATAGTTTAGCTCAATAAATTAGGCGCCGGTCCCAAGCCCGAATAAAGGAGGAGGGTTCACAGGTCAGGCTAGCACCCTACCTGTGGTTAAAAAACCAATACAGCTCACAGAACCACAAGCCAGCCTCGGAACTCGATTGATGAAAAAATGACGACAAAGGCAAATGAGGCAAATGCAAAAATAAGGGAACTAAAAGAAAACCATTGGGAAAAGTTCACAAAAGAAATGGAAGGAGACTTGTATGGAAGCCAGAGAAGAATATAGGGAATGCTAAGAAGAAATAAGCTAGAAGTCAAAGATACCATACGAACCAATAAAATCATGACAGAACAGTGGGAAACGCACTTTAGGAATCTATACAAGGAAGAGGAAGACACGGAACAGATACAAATCGAATATGAAGAAGACAACGACATAGAATTAACAAATGGAACGATAAAAAACACCTTAAAATCCCTTAAAAATAGAAAAAGCCCCGAGCCAAACGAGATCACTAACGAGATGCTTAAATACGGAGGGAAAAATTACAAAATGAAATATTAACCTGATTTAAAAATATCATAGAAGAACGGAAAATACCAAATGAATGGAGAATAGTATAACAATACCCATTTTTAAAAAAGGACAGTAAACACTTCCAGAAAACTATCGTGCAATAACCCTATTTGATAGCGTTTACAAAGACTATTCTGGGGGAAATCACCAAAACTATAAGGATAAGAGACGAACAACAAGGCTTCCGAAAAAACAGATCCACTATTGATGCAGTATTCATTGTCAAACAAATATCCGAAAAATCCCTAGAATTCAATAAACCTGCGTACATGTGCTTCGTGGATATGACCAAAGCTTTTGACAGAGTGCGCTTAAAAGATCCTGGAAATAATGAGAACGAAAGGGTTAAACCATAGGCTACTTAGTATAACATACGGTATTAACACCCAATGCAGAACAAAAATCAGAGTAGAACGTATCACAACGGAAGATATACATGTAAACACAGGAAATAGACAGGGAGATTCACTCAGCCCCTTCATATTTAATTTGATAATGGATGAAATAATAGAAAATCTTCCCAGAGTAGTTAGATACAAAATGGGAAATGCTTTCTTCCATGCTGTATGCTATGCTGACGACGCGGTTCTTATTGCAGATTCCGAAGGTAATCTCCAAAGGTTACTCCATTCTCTTAACACTAAAGCAAAAGAACTAAATATACTCATCAACACCGAGAAGACTAAATGCCTAGTAACATCAAAGAAACCAATAAAATGTAAGTTGGAAATCGACTCCAAAATCGTCGAACAGGTAAACCATTTCAAATATTTGCAAGCAGATATAACGAGTCATGGAAATCTACTTCTCGAAGTAAGAGAGCAAACAATGAAAGCGGCTCGAATTTCGAGATGTTTGAGAGAAATTGTTTGGAAGAACAAATACCTCAATATGGAAAGCATATAAAAAACGGCAGTAAGTCCCATCATAACATACGCAGCAGAAACAAGACCAGATACAAACAGAACTCTACAAATGATGAGAACAGTTGAAATGAAACTCTAAAAAGTACTGTACGACAGAATACGAAATGAAGACATCAGACTAAAATGCGGGATACAGGACATAAGAAGGTGGGCGAGACAGAGACGAAGATTCTGGAACAAACATATAAAAAGAATGGAGGAGGATAGCAGACTCGTCAAAAACGCAAAAATGAATAATCCAGTAGGAAAGAGATCACAGGGAAGACCACCAAAACGTTGGAGAGAATGCTCGACTTGATCTTCCGGGGAGGACGTGGTGGCAATGAACAGGCAGTAGCCTACTAATATGCATCCATATTAGAAAGTAGCAGAATAAGAAAGAAGTGTTTATTTCAGTTTTGCCAGAGTTTCGGTGAAGTTTGAGGACCAGTATTTAAATATCAAAATGGATAATGAAAAATAGATTGCTTGTTCGTGATTATCCCGAACTGTACGATATGTCACAAAATTTCTAAACATGACACCAAAGCATTTGTTACTTTACAGCACAATATGGCTTTTAGTTTTATTATAGACAAATATAACTTTAATTACAAACAATCCGTCGATGTCGGATGCCTGTCGTCTAATGTGAATCGCCGCTGCAACTGTCGGGTCTTTGTCAGTCGTTGTCGTGTCGTTGGATGTCTGATAATGTGAATCATCCTTTATTGTCTTTTATTCCTTTCAACGACGTTCTTGTTTAATCCATGGTAATATCAGGAATATCCTTTGAACCTTGTTTAACATGAGGTAAGTTCTCAGATGGATTGTGCACTTTTTCTTTGTATAGCTCTATATAGAACTTCTTCACACACCTTAAAATGCCATCTTTATTTGAAGTAACATGACCTGCTTTATTATACGGCTTATAAATGCTCTTGGTACCAGAGGAGAAATTTTTGCAAAAGATCTTCAAAGTTTTGTTGTTTTCAATAAGAGTTTCTATTTCTTCAGTGTTAAACTTTCTTCGATCTCTTCTGAGGCGTTTTAAAATGTTTGTATTTAGAATCCGGAGTTGGTCTGCATTCGTGGCGTGCTTGATTTGGTTATTTTCTTTGTTTCATGAGACTCTTTATGCCTTCCTTGGCTTTTAATTTTTAGAGCATCACCGATAAAAAGAGTAAGCAAAAGCGATGGACGTGGGCAAGCTCAGATGGAATAACTAAAAATTAAATCGACTATGTAAGCACCGACCGACAGGGAAAATAAAGTGCAAGATGTCAACGAAATAAACACATTTTAATTCTCTACCGACCACAGAATGATAACAGGGAAAGTGACCATAAATATAAAACGAGATAGGGCAAATATGTCTCGAAAGCATGCACCTCCAAAGTGGTCTGGTGTCATAGACCTGGGTGAGTACGAGAAACAGATAAAGTGAACTGAAGAACGCTAAGCTTGCGAGAAATGAGGAAATAAATATCGAAGCAATACATAGAGAAATGAACGCAGCTTTAAAGAATGCACAAAAACGGTGGCATTCTAGTGTTCCTACATATCATTAATTATTATTTTTACTCTGTTGCAATCACACACAATAATCAATCTAGTTCCGTTATCGTTAGAGACATCTTCTCCATATGGAACCTATTATCTTACTGATGTTGAGTGATCCAGTTTTGCTATTGCTAATATCGCGAAGGATTATTATTTTTTACATGGTGCTAATTTCTTCCAGTTCGTAGTAAAACGGGCAGAGCTTTCCAAACAGTGCGCGTTTCTCAGTACTTTTATTATTGTTAGGTGGCTTATTCCGTAACTACAGATGTGACGTCGCTGAAACGTACTCTACGGTCGGACCTCGTAGAATATAACCAGCTTCAACGCTATGTACCTTTGTACCTTTGACATTGTTAGTAATAAGGCTAGAGTGTTAGTGGTAAGTCGATTTGTGCATTTTGTATTAAGTTACGTTGTTTTGATTGTTGGCGGTCAGATCTTTGTAGGTGTTAATACTTTTAGCGGGTGGACATTTATTGAATTTATTTATTTTCCAGTTTTCCATGATATGATACCACAGTTTATCTATCCCTTTGAAGCTTGTCAAGCTTGATGATACTAACTATGAAGAAACCCTTCTAAAGTGGGCAGACGAGGAATATTCTAACGAAGAAGACGAGAACGATGGTGACTACATATTAAGTGGATACAGCAGTGAATGTGAAATCGAGGGTTAAGTGCAGGGCAATAATAAATCAATGGAATTAGAATTAGGGAATATATGAGATGGAGAATATACTACGGAAAAGCAATAGCAAGAGTCAAGGGGTGTGCGATCCCTGCTTGAAACAAAAAAGTATACCTCAACAACACAACATCGTTTTTAAATGCCCTTGATTAAGATATAACCGTACGAAAGCTTCTGATGCCCTGATGGCAGAGAACATGTCATTTAGTAATGACACTTTAGGCATTATCCTACCAAGTCCAGTATAATCAAACTTAGGGCTAGATTCAAAAGTGATAGTAGTGATCTCCAAGAAATAGATATTATCGAATTAAAAAGTTTCATAGGTGCTTTTTTGTTCACGTCCATATTCTTGTCCATCTATTGTTGAGGATAAAAGATCCATATTTGCTACAGATGACATATTTCGGTGTAAAACGAATTCAAATAGATTTGCAATGATTCTCGCCTGATTGAGATTTGATAATCCAGATAACTGATTTGAGCAGAGGAAAACAGTTCCCTCGACGCTGTTTCAGAAGTTTTCAATATATTTATTCAAAACTGTCAATCTGCTTATTCAATTGACACTTCTGCTTGCATTGATGAAATGCTTGAGCCATTTTGGGGGCGCTCCAAATACAAATGTATATGCCACACAAGCCTTGTAAATAAGGCTTGAAAATCATGGCTCTGACTGACGCCAGGCTCGGTTACCTTCTCAATGGTTATATTTATGCAGGTAGAGGTAGTGATGGTTGTTCTTTACTTGATGATGAAAGAAAATACGCGAAGCCAACTCAAGCTATTTTGCATCTTGCTAACTCTTGTATGGTACAAACAGGAATATAACGGCCGACAACTGGTTTCCTTCTATCGAAGCAGTCACCTCCCTTACATAAGTGGGAAGGTTAAAAGGGAAATTCCAGCTGAGTTTCTTCCCACAAAAATAGGGAAGTTGGTTCTTCAAACCACGCGTACACAAAAAACATGACGTTATTATCTCCTGTTCTGAAGAAAAATAAAGCTGTGGTGGTTATATTATCTAAAATTTGCTTTTTACAACATGACAAAAGCAGGAGTTAATTCTATGGATGAGAAATGCGCTGTTAATTCATGTAGTAGAAGTGAACGTTGACCAAAAGCCATATTTTTTAGAATTGTTGATATTACCTCAGCAAATGCATATATGTATATTATATCAATCTTTCAGTGATAATCTAGGTATGAATTTGTGAAACAGCTGGTAATGTGGTTTTTAACACCCGACCTAGAAAGCATGTCGAAAACTCTCGTATAAGTCGGGATGTAAGGAAGAGCATACAAGGGGTATAAACCAACGAGCAGACGATGGAAAGGAAGAGAAATTTGGAACTAGAAAGACTTGTAAAATTTGTTCTGTGATAAAAACTCCTTACTTTTGTGTAATGTGTAACCGCGCAGTTTGTTTAGAATTCACTAGAAAGATATGTTGAGATTGTTCTGTTTGAGAAATAAGGTCCAAATATCAATTGCAGATTTTCTTATTTTCTGTTTTTTCTCTAGCTATTGTTTTTTTTAGTTAACTAATAATGTTTTACTTAACTCCAGACTGAAATTTCGTTGTTTAATTTTCTGTTTTCTTGTAGGATTTAAAAGACATGTAATTATCCATAAATTTTTATAACTTTACAATAAATATTTTTGTAAAATCTATTGTATAATAATACATTTTGGAAAACAGTGTTACTTCACTCCATCAATGACGTTTTCAAACTACCAACATTAAAATTTGTCAGAATACCTTTTTTTATTTTTTCTCAGCTTTCGAAAAGTACGTCTCAGAGACGTCAGGTCTAT
Source organism: Pissodes strobi (assembly GCA_016904865.1). NCBI lineage: Eukaryota > Metazoa > Arthropoda > Insecta > Coleoptera > Curculionidae > Pissodes > Pissodes strobi. The sequence continues at coordinate 15,928 of MU186192.1, read as the reverse complement.
TGCAACGCTGTAAATATCTTACACCTGCAGTTACAGATTAAGCTTCGGATCCTCCTGAAATTTTTTAGCAAACCTTTGCTCTCCAATTTTCGGAAATTATAATCTGACTGCCACGTTGCCTATATTATGGTACAGACGAAGGCCATATTTTCGTTTTGCAATTTTAACAGGCATGTAAATGGGCCTTAAATTTTTGACCATCTTCAGATGGTATTTTTATGACACTGTGGATAAGCTCATCTTCTTTTTGGGTGTGATATCGAGTCGTAAATGTATTTCTACCTTATTTGGATTATTTTTGCGGTCGAATACATTCCAAATATAATTTGTAATTAAGGAGGTATTGGAAAAATTAACGCCTCAAATCTAAAATACTCAAAAAACAGATATTACTCATGTAGGTGATTATTTTTGAGTAATCAGCAATAACTGAATTTGTGGGCATTGTATGCACATTGCATAATTTTGGCGGACACTATATATAAGTATATCAAAAAGTTATCCCTTTTTTGACCGAGAATTTATGTTACAAAGACACATTTTTACAATTCTTATTTATTTTTACATTAACGTTTCCATCGACGATAATAATTTTTATCAATTTTCTTCATGTACCACCCTTGTTTTTGGGCATTGCAATATTTTTCATTAAATCTCCAAAAGCTCTTGTGGCTTGAAGTAAGTTCGCGCAAGCGTCCAAAACTATCCTACGGGATAACAGTAATGTTCCCGGGAAATCAAGCTCATAGTTCGAATTTTCCCTGTGCGATACACTTCATATAAGATTGGAAGATCTGCGCGTCGCGTATTCGCGAATATTTTCGGAAATTGAAATTTTTCCTATGGGTTTGAATACTACCTGTTGCCAGAAAAAGTGACAACACATTTATTAACATTGTCTAAATAATAAGACCAATATATATTACTGTACAAAATAACGTTCCTCGGGTTGTTGAACTTGTAATGGCTAAGTGCAGTTATTCACATTTACGCGTATATCATTGAATGAATTGTGCAGCATAAAGTGTTTTGCACACATTTAGGCAAAATGACGAATTTTATTGGATAAGAATATTTTTTCCGGTAAGTAAACTAAAACATTATGCCGGATGAAATATATTATACCTGTTGCTTTCAGAATGAAGGCATTATACATAGAATTTAATGGGGTGTTTGATTCATAATTTACGCTTAAAGTGGGAAAGTAATGTTAGTTATTAAATTAGATATAAATGCAAATTATGTGACAGTGAATATAGTATTAGACCAATTAGAATGAATGTATTTATTCATAGTGGTTTGGTATTATATCTTATATACAGGCTAGTCTCTTAATATGTGTTACCAGTTTATCTGCTATGTTTAAAATAAGAGATAGTACGAGGAAGCGATTCATTCAACGGCTCATAGGAATATAGGTACTCTTCTGATGAATCGATAGAGCGGCATTGATTTTTTGTAATTATAATTAATCGTTCTTTTGTAACGTGGCTGCATTTGTACATAGATGGTCAGATAGGTCTGTGGGACCAATTTTTTTATTCATATTACTAAAAAACACGTTTGAATTATTGGCTCTATTTTAATGTCCGATGCGTTAAAATAAATCTTGACTAGTAATTTTTGTAATAAATAAATTAATTTTAAAAAATCTGTTACATATAAAATAATCCTCTATTTAAGAATTAAAAAAAGACATGAATTCACTTTTTATTGCAAAACAGACGCTAAAAGTTTGAACTGATTAAGAAAGTAACGTAAATACTTTAACCTTGTCCTTTAGATGCCTATAGATGAAGAAGAATGGACATTTTGATAAAATTTAATACTATATAATAAACAGCCTTGTTAAATATAAACATTCTTTAATTAAAAAAACAAAATATTAATAACTCTAATCGCTACTTTTAACAATAATATATTGTATGCCATAGCAGTTATAGTCAAAGCAGTATTGACGTAAGATACACTATAATATAATTTAAACTTACATGTAAAAGGATGCAATGGCTGATGCATTTGTTGTTATACACCACCTTTATAATATAAATATAGAAAATATCTCTAAAATATATTCACAAAGTCTGGCCAACTATTGTTTCCTGCTGCGAAGCCCAGCTCGTCTGATGATGAATCTTAATTAAAATGAGGATAGGTCCTCTGTTTCCTTAATTGCACCTTTTGATGTTTCTATACCTATATTGTTTTAGAATTTTATATATATTTCTTTCATATTGATTAGTGATTACAAATTCATATGTTCACTTTTCCTTAATAGCAGCATCAAACTTTTGGGAACTTAACGACCCTTTGTTTTTCTGAATAAAAGTTGAAGCGTCGCCGCTACTATGGAAGGAAGTTATTACAGAAGGTCCTGTTCAAGCAACAGGGCAGCTCAGTCTAGTCCAGTCTAGAGACAGACAGTTTTTAGTTAGTCTATTGTCATGTACCTACAAATAACATAAAGTGAAGTGTAGTGCGACTTCGAGTGTTATTCTGCAGTATCCCAACAATATTTATTTATTATAAAGATTTTCATTTAATCGTTAGCAAATAGTTCAATATCTGAGGAACTGTCACTTTCATCCGGATTTATAATTTATGGCTCTACTGCCTGGTCGATGAATTGATTTAATTCCAACATTTCCTCTTCTTCTTATCCAATTACGCAATTACGCCATTTTTCTGCGTTTACTTATTTCAGGGCTTTATGAAAATCTATTACAACATCTTTCAATTTGTATGAAGATTCTTTCACGCAACATATCCTTTTATTTGGGTTCATATTAACTCTACAGGGTTCAGGTCGAAGTACTATATTCCGTTTTTTTGCCATTTCGTCAATAGCATATTTTGTGTAATGGTCTTTATATACGTACAATTTGCAAGTAATTCTTTTTTAACCATATTCTCCCCGAACTTGATCTGTTTTTCTAAAACCCATTGAATAATTTTCGATTTTTGCCATGCACTGGTAGTCTTCTCCCATTTTCTGCAATTAGATCTAGCATTTGTTCAAAATGTTCGTTCATATCTTTGTGGTGGTCTGCTGCATATTTTGACTGGAATACTAATAACCCACGTTCTACAAAACGATTAATACTACCAATATGCGTAATAATCAATCGAGATCCCTTGTTTTTGGCTTTTATTTCACTACTTAGTTCTTTTGGAAACGCTTGTAGAGAAGAAGCGACATTTTTATCCTGCCATATTTTTCCAACAGTATACCCTTCATTCAGCCACTTTCGTCCAAATAATAGATGCCTTTTTTAAGGGGAATTTTCTTTATAGATCGCAAATTTCCTCCAACAAATAATTTCATATTTTTCAATTAATAGAGATTTTCTATTTTGCTTCTTCCATGTGAAGTTCATTTCACGAATAGTTTTCCATAACTACTTTTTTCCTAATTCTGGAATATTTTGGCCATCTTTCAGAGCAGACAATATTTTATCCAAAGTAATCCCTACTTTCTTCTTTATTTAAATAAAATTAATAAACTATACTTCTTATGGCTTTTCTCATCGTCAGCAATACACATTATAGGTCGTCCCGAAGAGGGTTTCTTCGCGTAAAAGCTTGTATATGGTTGATTTTCCAATTTCAACACACTTCCACTTCACTGTCGACACTACTTGTAGATTTCTGAAGTTTGATCACCATGTTATATTTTCATTGACGGATAAAGCATTTTTGGATACTCTTTTAATTGGTGTGAAATCTATCCATTTCTAGTTATAGTGTCGTTAATCAATACACTGTACTAAGTACTAGAAAGCAAATCTATGTCTTTTTTTTATAAAAAGCAGTTTTAAGCTCTATATACTTACCGGCAAATAACTGGTATACTCAGGCACACAAATGCAGGCAAGAATTTACGGAACGCCCATAACACTGGTCATTTGGTACCTTTTTTGCCCTTGAAATTTTAATTTATTACTCTCTCTCATTTGGAAATACAGTATAGTTTAGGAAATTATTTGTCACAAAAAATTAATCATAGCCAAATTATCAAAACAGTCACTATATAGTCCAGTCAGATGTTCAAGCGCACGTGAATATGTGGCACTTATTGACGAAAACTCAGTCTATCACAAAATGCACATCTTCCATGAACTGGATTGTCGTTATTCTGTGGGTTTTTATTAAGCTCCAAAATGTCAGCCAATCTCAGTCTTTCTGTTCGCTTTTTAGATAATGTGCTAATTTAATCCAGCAACTATAGAAAATCACCATAGGCCAGCGCCGAGTTGCACGTGCATAGTTGTATGTGGCACATAATAAGCGGCACATAATTTATCACCAATATTGGCTTCTTTTATTTTGTTTTAACCAGTTAATTCCGGCTTGCCAGTTTCTAAATGAAGAGTGTCTTCATTAAGATGCATTGTTGATATTGCTAAGACATTTTTGTTCTTATTCTTTAGAGGTTATGGAACACTACTGTGGTCGTCTCATATTTGTGAAAGTCAATGGTTTTTGAGGTTTACTTTTTCGTATCGTGTCAATAACAGTCAGATGATCTTTGTTTAGAAGGATATCTGCTGAAGATGAGCTGATTAAAAATTGTCCATGTTTATACTCCTTCTGGAACTCTATATAGGCTATGAAAGGCTAGATGCCAAAACGATATTTCAATTATCCACATTAAAAGTAAAAGGTCCTGCTTGCCAACATAGTCCTTCATTTTGGCTGTATATAACATTTTTGCACATATCACCATAACGAGTAGGTTTTTGAGGCATATAGTGGTACACTAAGAGAGCACATTTCCTACGAAATGCGTCGATTTTTTCATATATTGTTGGGTAAGTTGAGATATTGTAATGTGATTGTAAAATGGCATTGAAATACTCAAATTGATGGCGTATTGCAGCCATCTAATAAATTGTTGTCTTTCTATTCGAGTTTCCTTGTCGTCAAATGGAATGTGGTTCAGCGGAAAATGGTTCAGCGGAAATAGAAACCTTTTTTGAGGCCTGTGTCGTCAATCTATAAATTTCCATAAATCTACCGGCACTTCAGAAAATATTTTCAGTATTTTGGTCATTACTTTTGTTGGTCCTACAAATGTACAACGAGCTCAACAATGCTTTAACTTCAATGAAATCGGTTAGCTTAGCTGTGCGGTAGGTATCTACATCATATGACTGCATTGCAATAAATTTATCTACATATTCAACAACGTTTTCATTCCCAGATTTCTCTTTTTTCCAACTTTCTTTTAATCTCACCGTTTCACCCTTGCAAAAAGAACTAGATTTAACAGTTAATTTTTGAACATAATGCTTTCTCCACCGTGAGCCATGTTTTCCAATGAGATGTGGAATTCGAGATGCAGTGGTTGCGGTAGGAAGGAAGTCGTCATCATGATCAGAGAGCTTTAATTCTGAATTGGCATCGTAATCCAGAACTTCTAAATGATCGTCATATAACTTTTGCAATCTGTTTTTTTCTTTTAAAAACATGAACGGAAAATTTAGTATTAGAAGCCTAAATAAAACAGAAAAGCAATTACTAACTCTTACCAACAAAACAAACCAAAAACACGAGTTTGTTAACGTTGGTGACACCCACTACACAATTAGCGATCTAGTACTGAGTCGTCCACAGTGCTACCAACCTTTTAGGACAAAATTTCCCACTGAAATGAATAAAAAATTACAAAATTTCCCATAACAAAAATTAGTTACCTAAAGGTTTCCCATTATGTTGAATATGACAGTTGACAGCCTTTTTGTAGTGACTTTTCTTAGCAAAATGCTAAAATTATTAATTTAGATTTAGATTTTAGAGTACAGATTTCTTACTATTTTACACAAAGAATATAATGCGTAGCAAAGTCATAGATATTTTAAAATTAAGGATTGATATGATTGATTGCGGTTTTCTAAATTTTATGCTGATCAGAACATTAAAACAGCATTATATTGCAGTTTCCTCTTTTAAAGCAGTGTTAAATTAAGATAATTTCAGTCTAATCAAGACCAGCCAATCCAGAGACAAAATTTTTGAGTAATCACAGAACGATCTGCGATTTTGATTAAACCATATTTTCCCCATGGGATAGTTTGGATAATTCTACACATTTACGAATTAGAGAAGTTTTTGTAGAGATCCATAACTATATTAAAAAAGCGAGTGATGAAAATCTATAAATATTTTACAAATCTCAAAGCTCCAAACTTTATATGACATTGTTTTAGAAATAAAAGTTTAGGAGTACCTAGTTGCCATATTATATCAAGAAATTAGTCAACTTTGTCCAGAACTCTGATGTGTTTTAACAAATTAGCGTACAGCGTGTTCACCCATAATGTCCCCCCCCCCCCTTTCACTTTGTTAATTTTTAAGCTACAGTATACAGGGTAGATCAAAAAGAAACATTTTTTAAATCTAGCCCCCATTTTTTATTCGATTTTTCGATTCTACGTAAAATTCTAAGGATTTTTAATATAACACACTATATGCCTATTCCTAATACTTTAAGAGTTATTGACAGTTGAATTCGCTATTTTGTTTGTTCTTTTATTTTTTTATGGCAACAGCCACCTAAGAATATAACTTTTTGTTTAGCTTTTGAAGTCATTGAGGTGAAAATATTGAGTTTCCTCAATTCGACCTCATTGCTTTGAGTAGTGATTTTGTATCTTCTGTTTTAAAAATGATTAAAGAATTATTATTATAATTATAAAATAGCGACTTTAACTGTCAATAACTTCTAAAGTATTAGGAACAGGCATATAGTGTGTTATATTAAAAATTCATAGAATTTTAGGTAAACTCGAAAAATCGAATAAAAAATGGGGGCTAGATTTTAAAAAATGGTTCTTTTTGATCTACCCTGTATACTATACAATTTTTTGTTTTTTTGTTTACGTGTGCAAAAACTACATAAAAAACCCTACAATTCTGTTTTTAATTTTTTTTTTGTAGCCTAAAAATTAATAAAGTTAAAGGGGGGGGGGCATTATGGGTGAACACCCTGTACATACAGCCCAGACCATGTCATAATGGATTTTCTGTGCTTCTATACTTTAACTGATTTATTAGATATTTACTATCTGTACTTTAGTTAAATTATACTTTTTTGGGAGTTTTCTACAGCGGCCTGCTCCTCACTGCGACCGGTAAGATCTATTGTCGCTCTCCCTGTTTTTGGAACATATAGTTTTGTATCTCAGATTGTATTACTGGATTGGTTTTGCTCATTTGTTTGAAACACGTCCTCACGATTCCCTCACAGTAGCTTAGTGTGGAGAATGCAGTTTCCTCAGTTTCATGGCAGAACCTCCAATAGGCTTTCATCTACCAGACCTATCAGATTCAAGTATCATTTCAGTGAATAAACCTACCATCATTCTGATAGCCTTTCTATCGTTGCTTAGTAAGTCATCTGTGAGGTTTGTTGAGATACCAAAGAGCCCGATAAGTCTGCTTTAGCTACTTTATCGGCCGTCGTGCTCCGAAACACAAGCTAGAGTCACTTTGTTTTGACTACCTAACTCACTCATAGCCTAGCAGCAAATCTATACCAGTTTGGATGTTGTATTGCTAGTCTTGATTGTCCTTAGTGCTACCTGACTTTTGGAGTTGATTTCCACCGTCTTATTGACGGTTATCCTGCAACACCGTCACTAGATTTCCCATAGATATTGGAAGCATTTTTCTGGATCTCGGTTCATATAAACCGGCTCCGATACCTTCATCGACTTTCAAGCCTTCAGTATATCTGACAAACTCTGCCCTTATTGGTAGGCCTTCTTAAAATTAACTAAAACCTGTATGTTGAAGTGATGTAATCGTGAGCATTCCCAATAGTGGTTTGCCTGTATCTTCTTTAGCAATGTTTCATTGTCGCCGCCGTGAATCTGCTTACTAGTGATTGTCCTTAAAACAGTCAGTGGGCTACTAATTTAGCTTCTGCTTGTATACAAGTGTGTATTTGGGTGATTAATACCTCCAAAGGTGCCGTAGGAGTTGGGTTCATAGTTCCAGTGCCGCATAGGCACACAAGTTTTTCATACCGTTCAATAGCCTCCTCGCCTCTACTTGCCTGGTCTTTGTCCACCAAGTCATTGCTGCATTTTTTTCTTCTTTTTTTATGGTAGCGGCACACACACTAAAAGGCACTATGGCGTTCGACGAGCGGTGTGTGTGTGCGAAGATGTTGATTGGCACGGTTCTTGAACTGGTGCGCTCTTGCCGTCTGTCGTGACTGCCTGACAGGCGTTGCCAGGGGCGGGATGAGACGGGCCAAAATGCTGGCAACATCTGCCGTGAAAGTATCTGTAAAACAGGAACATCTCGGCCACTTGCCTGCGGTGTTCCTGACTATCCAGATTCCGGGTCAGCTCCGGGTCGCCGACAAGACGCACAGCTCTCTTCTGAATGGAATCCAGCAGCTTTAGGGTGTGCTTCGGTGCGGCACCTCAGATCTGTGAGCAATATTCTAAGCACGGTCTTATTTGTGCTTTGTAGAGCAAGAGCAACTGCTAAGGTGTATACAGATTTTGTTTCGAAATAGCGCACCAAGCTTCTGGGAGGTTGATTTTGCGATGTTAGCAACGTGGTCATTCCAGGCCAGGACGGCTCTTTGACTTCTTCCCGAGAGTGTGTCGGTAAATTTTTCGCACATCACTAGCATATTCTAGTCATATAGCCCTTCAGTAGATAGATTTTGGAGTCGATCATCTATCAGCATTACCCGCAATAGTGGAGAATAGTGGGCACATCCTCTACCTATTTTAGCTATAATGGTGGCATCTATTGGGGATAAAGCCTGTACCCATTGGCATATGGCATGGCTGGCGCTGTTTTAATAAAAAGAGTTGAACCATGATTAAATGCCCTTTGCAAATCTAAAGAGTAGTTACTACTATCTCTTTGTGCTCTATTGACTCTGAGAGTAGCGTCTTGAGATCGTCCAGTGCTAAATCCCCTGTTTGATATGCGTATTGGCCTTCACTCAATGAAAGCATCAAATTATCTCTTATATACCTGCCAACTTTAATTAGATCCATTAAGACAGAAATGTTTCATTAAGATTTGAGTTGTAACCAATGAAAACGCAGCCTCACGACAATATTACCTCAATATCACAGATTCCATGACTATGACATTTAACTACCCCAAACTACTTCTCATTCAGTATTATGACTGGTCGTAGAAAATTTAGAGTCTCCTCTATACTAAGACACACATAATAGATTGTATTATAATATTCGCCTACAATTCGGGTTGTAAATCTCATACTCACATCTTAATAGCTATCATTAAACATACTCATACACTATTTTGGAAAAAAATTTAATAAGAAATAAAAAAGTAAAAACCATATATGTGACTGAGCAAAGAACTATAACCGAAGCCGCATCCCTTGAGTCAGTTTTCTTCTGGAAAGTCGGAAATGTTAACGGGGCATCCTGGATAATATTAACTTTTAAAGTATGTGCTTTCAGAATAAAGCACATATTCCTCGCGGGATAAATTGCGTCACATTTTGAAGAGCATTTTAGCCGATTAAAAGTTGTTTTACTGATTAATAAAATACAAACTTGAATAAAGGTAAAAGGCGTATACGAATCTGACTATGTATTTGAAATTGTCTAAATTTTCAGTACGTACAACAGAAATTGCTGATATATGAAATGTTGCAATAAAAATGGCTATATATAATTATTTGATAAGGCATTTAGGATGGACCTTTACAATATTATGATAAACATTTTACCAGAGGTCTAAGCTGCATATCTGTCATTGATAGAGTGTGTGGTCTAAACTTGAGGTAATGCCTAATTTCATATTTAAAAAAAATTGGAACACAGTCGGTATTTTATATATCATATTTTTTAAAAAACGCACAGTTACATGGAAACCTTCGGGAAGTAGGTAAAATTGGTCGAGCCGGGCACTGGGAATATGCGGCACGCTTATTTACTTCTCTTTTTAATAAATTTTTCTAATGCATGAGACCGGAATTTTTATAGTTTGTCGCATCCACGCCACGTATTAAATGGATACATTTTCACATAAAAAGCCGCAGCAAGAAGCAGAGAGGAGTCTTTCAAATCTACTAATTTTGGCTAGATAGTTCTATTCCACTCGCTAAAGCTTGAGTCTGGTTTCCCCTTCAAATATCCACATATCTTCCTATCCACTTGTTTTGGCTAGAAACTGGTTCAATTTCACTCGCTAAAGCTTGAGACTAGTTTCCTATTCACTTGCATAGTTTCTCAATTATTCGAAAAATTGAATAATTTTCTTGGGCCAAAGAAATTAAGAACAAATCCTAAAACCTTAGCCACATACGTAACCCGCAGGACGTCGAGACGGCTTCCTTACAGATAAGTAAGTTCTTTGGTTTCACTTAAACCTTTACAGTCTTAAATCTAGACATCATTTTATGGAAGGGTCGAACTTATAAACCTCGTGTTTTAGTGTGATCAGATTCTTGTAAATTACGCGATTTTGGTTGGGATGATTGTGGCCAAATATGTTCAAGTAAACCTTAACCCTCTTATCTCCGGATAACAAGCTGGGATAATAGTGGCAAGATTCTTAAAGAACACAACAATGGGTACAATGGTCCTACCGAACACGAAAAGGGCCTACAGGATGCGAAAAGGCTCCTTCGGAACAACCTCCCAACAGAACCTTGTGACGTAATCTCTGTGGATGTACCTTAAAATTTACATATCATATACGTCTTGGTCAGATCTTACCCGCTACGCTCTTAACTTGGTACAAATTTTATTTAGTATGTGCATGTACGCTGGAAGTCAATTCATTTTGTATTCATTTTTAATATATGTTAACGGTTATTTTATGTAAATTAATATGGCGTTTACCTTAAACTGTACAAGTAAAGAAAAATAGAGGTATAAAGAATGACCATTTGGGTTTTATTGCCAGTATTGGCTGGCCTCTAAGAAATTGTAATAATTATTCAAGATAATCGTTTCACAAACATCTACTTTATAACATATTACCAAACAACGTCAACTGAACAGGGTCTTAACCGACAGTGGCGATAAATTCACCATTGTTACGATCACATCTAAATAGTCATGGCTTTAGGTACAACGAGTGTGCTTTGGGGCAGGGACGTTTCACCAGTGTTTCCTATGTTGTTTATTTCAAGCCAATCTTGGTATAGTTGTTTCCAATAATTATCTAGATGGATGCTTTTACTCCCAGGCTAAAAATGATATGTTGCAAAATGCCTTAATTCTTGATGGCTTTTATACTAGATATATGGTTATCAAAACTTTACATCTTAAATTGAAGTACTTATTAAAAAAAAAAACGATTTGGCAGATTGACATTAAAAAAGTAAATTCAATTTAAATAAAAGTTTATTGGAGGCGCCGCCGCCGGGCATCGATCCCAGTTAGTACCTCTCGCATGCTAAACAAACGCTTTACCAACTGAGCTACGTCGCGTCGCCGATGGGAAAATGTGCGTCAAAACTGAATATAATTCCATAGAGCGGCACAATACAAATTCATTTTACATTGGGCACTTAGGTAGATGATTTTTCGAATTAATATATTACAGAGAATGACAGGGTGTACAGGGTAATTCAAGTAAGACTTTAAATGCCTTATATACCTTGTCATCTGTATCAAGCTCACCATGTATAAAATGAAATGTATATTTGTAAAGCGGCCTCTTGTGTGGTTTTTGGCATAGATTATCGTCAAGTGATAGGCTTGAATAAAAGATTTATTTTTCTCGAAAAGGAAATAGAAACTTAGATTTTTTTACCCATAAATCGATGATTGTTCATTTTACCTCAAAAACCCATTCAAAGTTAAAAGCCAAATAAGCTTTATTGTTCAAAGATAATAGATATATCTCATTGACAACGTAAGGTACTAAACTAAATTATGTCTAATCTATTTGATCAAGGTAAAATTAAGAATAAAATAAAAGTAACAAATTTTAAATATTGAAATCAGAGTTGATATCAAAATCTAAGTAACAAAAGACAAAATAAAATAAGATTATACAAAAGAAAATAGAAGACAAATCAATCAGATAAATAAGCACAATCACAATCTATCACTATACAACTTGCTCAAGCCATAATAGGCCATACTCAACAGAACTCTGCAGATCTTTTTCTTAAAGGGAGGCAAGGTGGGAGCACATTTCAGGTTGTTCGGCAAGTGATTATAAATCTTTATGCCCTCGCTAATAATGGGTTTCTTGGTCAACGTCGACACGATGGTATCAGTAGTGGTTTATCTAAATACTGTCGAGTGTTATAATGCGAACCTGCTGGAACAAAACAAAGTCGATTTTTACGAACGAGGCATACCGTTTCTAAAATAAACAAGCTGTATATCGTCAACACTCTTTGGCTCAGCAACAGAGGTCTGCATGAGTCTCTAGGCCCAGCATGGCACGCGTATTTTAGAGCTCGCTTTTAAAGTATAAACAAAGACTGGAGCAATTATCAATGACTACACATTCCCCAAAAAGATGTGCCATATCTAAGGCGCGACTCTATTAAAGAGTAATACAACATTCTGCCCACCTGGGCCCCAGCTCCTGAACTGTTACTTTGACTGCAAATCAACCTGAGGCTACTCTACCATGATCGTTAAATCTAAGCTCCCTATCTATCTCAAGGCCCAGAAATTTGGCACCCGTTTGTCTCTTGAGAGCAGCATCTCCAGTAACCAGCTCCTCCATGTCACATCTGAAACCAACTATATTTATTTTCCTCAAGTTAAGAACAGGAAGGATAGAGTCACGTAAAATTTTAACCTTTAATAGATCCGAGGAAATTACCCTTTCAGAGCTTCAAAATCGACGCCATGTCATAATATAGTTCTGTCGTCCGCGTCTAAGGTGGCCATGTCATTAATATAAAAAAACAAAAGCGGTCCCAGAACAGAGCCCTGAGGTACACTCTACTTAACCACCCGTCCCGCAAGAATCCAGAAAGACCCTCTGCTGGCGATCCGTCAGATAGGACTGGAACCACGAGCAGGATAGACCTCTAAAGCCACAGTGATGGAGTTTATCCGGCAGCTTGCTTTGGACAAGTCACAAAAAACTGCTGCAGTCACCCCACCCCTGTTTGACTGTGAGTACAGATCCTCCAACAGTCTAAACATCGCATCATTCGTACCGCTATTCTGCCGAAACTCAAAGTGACTACTGCTCAGGATATTAAGCTTTCCTGTAAAACCGATTATTCATGATTTCACTAACTTTTCTATAATTTTATTCATTTATTTAATTCACTTTCCTGAAATGTTCCAAAGAGAGAGGCATTCAGAGAGCTTTTCTCCGATAGACTTTCTATCGAAATATTCCATATCCTCGGGACTTTTTAGGCACTGAACCGGCCCAAATTGACAAGTTTTTCAAAAATACATGTCTACAAAAAGTACTCGCCATTTTCGATTCTCGTCAATTTTAATAAGGTTCTGAACACGTGTCCAGAAATTATAATCGAAGTAAATTTTTTTTCGACAGTTATGGCACATGTGACGTAATGACTCGGTAATGGAAGGTCGGATCGCTAAAAACAAAGGACTGTGGTGCCTAAAAGCGAACCAAATCTCAAATTTTCACTCGCAACGGTTTTCGTGAAAAATGTTAAATATCTCATAATTTCCCAAATGGGCGTTAAATAGCAGAACGTAGACTGTTTTGAGCGTTACATGCTTTTGCGTGGACAGCTCAATTATATTTATTACTTAGGAAAAATGTGCCAAAAGAGGTTTTCACTTCAAAAATTAAAATCCAGTTTAATTGTTTTTCTTTTAAGTACCTAATTGGAAACCGTTGAATGACAGTTATATTCACAGACAGTAAATCAAGTTAACGGAAAATCACATATACACAATTAATTATTTTAAAATAACAGAAATTTCAACATATACGTCGGTTTTAAAGGCTACTATTTCAGTTTAAAACATAACGTTTTGGACCCAACGGATATGAGACGTTCCGAAATATTACAAAATTAAAAATATCTAGTCATACGTTTTCGAAACGGATAAGTACATTACTTTCAAGAGCTCCCACGAAGGTGTTTTTTAATGCAGGATTTGCATGGAGTTTTAGCTTTAAAAAAAATGGAATTGTCCCTGTATTTCAATTCATTTGGTAAATACCAACCGTTTCATCATTAAACCCGCTCACATAACTTGAGAGATTAAACAGCAAATCTATCTCGTATCAGGAAAAAAAACAATGATCGCTGACTGCTCCCACCCACCTCATGGCCCATCCCCCCGTGAACTTTCGGGTTGAACCCAGAGTCAACATCACTGACGAACTCAAGTTAATTATTAGCAACAAGGTTGTATAATTTAAATTTTACTTCTGTGTGTTTGACCTGCAAACCTTTACATCTTTAATGTGACATGATTCTGATATTTGTACCCTAATGCCTACTAACTGACTTCTGTCAGTCGAAAAACTAGTTTCCAAATTGACTTATGATATTAGATCAGTTTAAAGTATTATTCATTCATTCATTGTTCATAGTAGCTCGATCTATTATTTATTTCATGTTAAAACTCTGTATTGTTTCACATACACCTAACGTAGTCGTCATTAATATGCAGACAGGTACATTAAACACGCAATACAAAATATGAAGTTAGCAAATACAATAAAAACATGAAAAAATATAAAAATATTAAGTCTCATAATAGTTTTACTTTTAGTCCAATTGTCATAAATTGTTTAGCAAACTATAAAAATTTGGACTAATTTTAACTTTTTATTAAATGCTGGCGTTTTAGTCATTATAGAGGGTTTATTAAAATGCTGTTATAAAACCCTGATACCAAAAGACCCTGTGTAATAATTTTGTAACCAAATTTTTCTAAAACACCAATTTTGGTTTGGACCCATTCCTTTTCTATGTTTTGTTTTTGGTTCATCATGTCTTTAAGTGCATTGTTTCATTTTTAAGAGCGAAATGAACTTGTCACCAATAGTTTACTTGAAGAAATGTTATTGCTGACGAGCTGGTTTTGCTCGTTGTTGCTTTAATGCCAGTTTTATGCATGGTATGTTAGTTTTAAATGCGGAAAATTGCACAAAAGCCATTGCTCTTGTTGAAGATGGACGTAATTATGAATATGTTGCAAGGATCCTTCATGTTCATCGCTCTGCCATCAAAAGAGTGGTCGAACGTTTTAGACACACTGGCAGAAATAAGTGTAAAGCAGGTAGTGACAGGAAATTATCATCAACAGCACTGCTGCTGTTGATGATAGATTTCTTTGCGCTGAAACTTATAACAATGATACTGTGCGGTATTTAACATGATTGCAATCAAGAAATCAACTTGAAGAAGCTCGAGGTGCAAATGTTGAAGGAATTTGGTTGGAAAGCATACAGAGCAGCAGCTGGACGCAAATTGATTCATCATTACCGAGTAGCTAGACTGCAATATGCAACTCCACATTTACACTGGAACTTAGGCCAATGACATAATGTTCTCTGGACTGGCGTTTCCAGATTCTGCATACATTCACCAGATGGACGAAAAAAAGGTATAGAGAAGGACCGGAGAAAGATTTGCAGAGTGCACGTTCAGTCCCCGTCTGAGCTATGGAGGAGGTTTCGTATGGTCTGGGCAGGAATAGCCTGAGAAGTTCGCACTGAGTTGGTTGATGTTCATCGATGGATCCTTGACCGCCCACCTATATATTGAGGAGCCAATTACGTTGTACCTTATAGTGGATTTATCGGTGATGGTTTTATCCTAATGCAGCGCGGCCACATACAGCAATGTATGTTACACGATACCTCGCGGAAGTTGGTATTAACATAATGCACTGGCCAGCATATTCGCCTGATCTTAACTGGATATACCATGTGTGGTACATGCTTACTAGGCTATACTCTATTTCGAAATGGTGCGGAGTAATAAAACCTACTTATA